>JAJOOH010025490.1:0-36012 GCA_029582605.1 Solanum gracilifrons
TTATTATTTAAAAAAAACATAATTTACAAAAAAAATTTATATTTCAATAAAATTTAATGAAAAAATCATTTAAATTGTTTGGATGACTTTTTAAATGAAATATCAAAAGTTGAGTGACTTTGTAGATAAGTTATTCATAGTTAAATGACTTTGATGTTAAAAAGGAAAGTTTAGTGACTTTCTGTGAAAAGAACCCTT
The DNA here is from genome assembly GCA_029582605.1 of Solanum gracilifrons. Classification (NCBI taxonomy): domain Eukaryota; kingdom Viridiplantae; phylum Streptophyta; class Magnoliopsida; order Solanales; family Solanaceae; genus Solanum; species Solanum gracilifrons. The sequence goes on from JAJOOH010025490.1 coordinate 199, forward strand.
AGTTGAGTGACTTTCTATGAAAAAAATTCCTAGTTGGATGACTTTATAGTTATAAAAGAAAGTTGAGTGACTTTCTGTGAAAAGAACCATTAATTGAGTGACCATCTAAAATATTAACTCACCAACCACGTAATGCTTTAACTATTTATTAATAGCTCTCAATAATTACTCATTTCGTTTTAATTTGTTTGGTATATAATTTTTTTTTTAGTTAAACTCAAAAAACAAGTCTCTTTCTTTTTCCTAATTCTAACTTTCCTTGAATGAGTTTCTTTTTTATATTCTGCATATTTTTAATTTAAGACCATAAAATTTAAAGTCTCCATTATCTTCTTAAATTTCATATCAAAATTAAAATCAGACAAACATATTAAAACGAACGGAACTCGGAAAAAAAAGAAGAGAGATGGCGGTGGGGTTTTTTACTTTTTGATGTTCCAAAAAAGCTTCACGAAGCAGCAAACCAAATCTTACCTTTCACTTCATCATGCTACTTGTGATTTCCCACCTTCTTTTCTCTTCATAATAAATTTTCCATTTGGCATTGTTCATTTCCACACAATCTCTTATACCAATAATGGTAAAACCCACCAAAAAGTTACCTTAATTATATGGATTTCAAGTTCGAGTTTTGAATTGAATCACTTTTAATAAACGAAAAGCATTTTATTTAAAGTTGGATTTAGCTTTAAAGCTATGAATTTATGCGAGAATAATATTTTTTATATAAATTTTGTACGTTGTCTATCACAATTTATGTGACACTCTATTTTCTTAGTTCGGCTCAAAAATGATTTTGCATGTTAAGCCTAACTTACATTCAAAGTTAGGCTAAATTACGCTTTTCCGACAAAAAAAAAGAGAATAATTATCAGAAAACCACCCATCTTATTAATCACAGATGTCAGACTTTTCATTCTTCAACAAACCTTACCTTCTCTATTTGATAGTAAACATTTAACTTTAAATATCATTTTTATCATTAATGAGATATTTATAATCACATATTTTTTCATATCTTGTATTAAATCATAAATTTCAAATATGTTATTTTCATTCTTGAATTTTATGCCGAATCAAACGAAATGGATCTATTACATTCGTGTCTAGTTTTACATAGATGCAGATCTACCCTTAAAGCATTAGGTTGATACTATTTAAAGTCATGAATTCACGAGAATTTAGCAACTTTTATCTAAATCACTTACTTTTATTAAGAAATTCACTAAATACTTGACGTAAAATAAGTTATTATTATATATAACTTTGAAATCACTATAAAAATTCATAAAAATCGAATCTTGAATTTCCACGAATCCGAATTAATCAGATACCAGACACTTGTCAATAGTGTGGGAAAAAAAGAAACAAGGATCCACTAATTGTCATGATCCAAAAATTGCTAAAAGGAATCATGATTACAAAGTAAAAAAACAATCTTTTGTTTTTCTTAATCTTTCTTAAAGAATTGATTTTTTTTTTTGTCAACATCAAACAGACCTACTACCAGGCTTATTTTTCCATCTGTATCAACCTTTTCCTTAATTAATTGTATATATATAGCTTTTGATTCAAGTCACATCTTGAAGGCTTGATTATCTTACTAAATTCCCAATTAGGGTAATTAAAAAAATTGAATCTTGAAATTTTTTGTATTGATTTGGTGTTTTTTGGGTTTTTCCATATTATGCCCAACAAGTGTAATTCCTAATTGGGGTAATTAAAAAAATTGAATCTTGAAGTTTTTTTGTATTGATTTGGTGTTTTTTGGGTTTTTCATATTATGCCCAACAAGTGATTGTTGTAAGTTCTAGCTGAAGAAATTTGTAAAAATGGAAGAAGGTGAAACAGGGTTGTTGTTGCAGAGTAACAAAGAATTGCTTTCTTCAGGTTATTCAATACATGAAAATTCTGAAGAAATCAAGAAGATTAAATCAGCTCTGACATGGGTTTTTCTTGATCAATCAAATCTATGGAGGGCTGGTCTTTCTTGGTCACTTTTTTTCATTCTTACAATTGGGGTTCCATTAGTATCTCACTTTATGTTTGCTTGTTTAACCTGTGATACTATGCATCAGAGGCCTTTTGATGCTCTTGTTCAAGTTTCTTTATCACTTTTTGCAACTTTATCATTTGTTAGTCTTTCTAGCTTTGCTCGAAAATACGGGATTCGGAAGTTTCTGTTTCTTGATAAATTGTATGAAGATAGTGAAAAGGTTCAACAAGGATACACTGAACAGCTACATGTAAGTTCATTTCCCCTTTCTTGTTAACTCTTCTTTTGCAGATTGTGTTATGTGTTGTGATCAAACGCTTAACATCATGCCAAAAGCTATTGTGTTGTGTGTTAGGTTCAAGTGTTTAGTATCATGCCAAAAGCTATTGTGTTATGCGTTAGGATCAAGTGCTTACCATAATGCCAAAAACTATTGAAGTTATGTGTTAGGATCAAGTGCTTTCTATCATGCTAAAAGCTATAGCGGATAGCAAGGGCGCGACTTTATTTCTTAACTAAGCCTAGCAAGCAAGCGCCATGTTCATTAACATTATGGTTGTTGACGGTGGCGGATGTAGGATTTTTAACAAGGTGCTCAACATCTACTTTGTATGAAAAAGATTGGATCTTTTATATACTGTGTGGTTTTCCAGTGAAGGGGGTTTGGATTAACCCCTTCTGCTCTTCTAGCTCTGCCCTGCTTGTTAAGTTAGATTTAGGAATTACTTGAACTGCTGCTTTTGGGATTTATTCTAAATGTCTTTGCTGAGTCTCTAGGTTCCTGTTGGGTGCCCTCTCTCTAATCGCTTAAGCTTTTAGATGAGATAGGTGTAACGGTCCTAGGTTGCAATCTTACTCAACCCTTAATCACACATATTTGTCCTATCAACCGGATCTTGACTGCATGTGAGGGGGCATGTTGAATATATGATTTAGTAAATAAAAATGATCGCTCTAGTATAAGCTTTTGGATAATGTGGTCATACAATTCAACAGTTCTCTCATAAGTAGAAAGAACTGATTTTTATAGCTTTTTCTTATGATTTTAGCTAATGGTGTCCTGTTAAATAGCATTCGTGATAAAATTTTCAGCCTGTTTGATAATCGTTGGAGAATCATCAGTTTTAAGTGGATTACAAAATGTTAGTATTTCTAGAGTTGACAAATACTGCTGATGCTAGTGGCCTTGGAAAACGCTTCAAATTCGTATCTTGACGTTTTCTATTATTGGTAAAGAACCAAACATTTACCTATGCCCTTTTTAACCAGAGTCATGAATTTGTATAGGTACTAAGTTGGCCTTGATACACATCTGGTTTGTTAATCAAAGTTCCCCTTGCTGTTATTTTGGAGAAATTAGTGATATTTTCTTTTATTGGGGTGTTCAGCTGGATAACAATTTCTCCTTTTATTCGTGCAGAGGTCGATGAAGATCCTGTCATCTTTTGTCCTCCCTTCTTTTATTGCTGAAAGTATTTACAAGATATGGTGGTTTTCCTCCGGGGGAACCCAAATTCCTTACCTGTACAATGCTGCTTTGAGCAATATCTTCGTATGCATACTGTTAATAAGCTCCTGGCTCTACCGGATATCAATTTCCTTCCTTGTATGTGTCCTATTCCGGTTAATATGCTCCCTGCAGATCCTTAGACTGGAAGAGTTTGCTCAAGTTTTCGAGAGAGAATCTGATGTCTCATCCATCATGATAGAACATCTCCGAATCAGAAGAAATCTTCGCGTCATTAGCCATCGGTTCAGAGTTTTCATTTTGTCAACTCTCATACTAGTTACCATAAGCCAGTTTCTAGCCCTGCTTCTTATTACTGAGCCTAGCTCCACTGTGAACATCTTTACAGCGGGTGAACTTGCGGTGATGCTTCATTCCCACCTTCCGGTTCATTTCCTTTTATTGATTACGTAACTGCAAACGTTATTACCGTCCTGTTTTGACATTGTATACATGTTACGATGCAGTTGAGCTCAATTACTCTGGTAACTGGACTTTTCATGTGCTTACGTAGTGCAGCAAAGATCACACACAAAGCACAAGCTGTTACATCACTTGCTGCCAAATGGCATGCTTGTGCAACAATCAGCACCTTAGATGACATGACTGAGGAGACTCCCATGGCTCGGACCGTGACACCTCAGATGGTATACCCTATCAATTCCAGTTGGGACACAGACGAGGAAGGAGATGGAGACGACGTGTTGGACAACACAAATATGGTACCAATTCATGCCAGTACAATATCCTACCAAAAGAGACAAGCACTAGGTAACTCTAGTCTCTAGCGCGTATTTGTTTATTTCGTTGAATCATTTCATGTCTTTGGTATTGACTACGTTGTACCTTATTGATCTCGGTTATGGAAAAAATTGTTGCAGTGACATACTTCGAGCACAACAAAGCTGGAATCACGGTGTATGGTTTCATGTTAGATCGGACATGGCTTCATACAATTTTCGCGATTCAACTGTCTCTTACACTCTGGATACTCAATAAAACTATTGGTATTTCGTAAATCCCAGTCAACGACAAGGTTTTTACTGTGTGTGTTCGTAAATATACAAAAATCTGTGCGATCGATACGTAGAGAAACTAGTATATATATATAGTATATATCTATTTCCTTGATGTCAAAATTTTTGCTGATTTTCTAATTCCTACTTATTGTAATTCACTGTTGAGTGTTGATAATAGTGTCTTTCCTGGATTGTCATTTGTTTATATCAATTTTATAAAATGAAGTGAAATTTTGTTAAGAGTAATTATTTTTTTTCCATATTTTGTGTACGTACATAAGTTGTTTAATCGTTATTCGAATTCTTGGTTCTGCCACTACAAGCAAGGAAAATGGAGTTAAGAAAGAAACCATTTCATGCCCTCAGAGAGTTACTACTTTATCGTGTTAGACACTTAAATTTAATGTTTGTTTCGATTGAACACTCAATCTATTCAATAAGTGTCATATTAGACAAAAAAAATTGACCATCAACAAAATACCAAGTTTAAGTGTCTAAGTGAAAAGTCCCAAAAAAACATTATTATTTGAGATCCAACGTACCTAACCCTCGTTAGATGACATGTTTTGGATATATAGCATATGCTACGTGGCCATTATCGAAGAAGCAAATGTTGCATGGAATAGGGTGGTGGACGATGTTATGAACAATTCCACATCGTCCCTTTAAGAATGAGTGGTCTCTTTAATATGGTTTGGGCATTCCTCATCTGTTGAGTTAGCTTTTGTACTTTAAATTAAGCTCAAAATTCATTTCTTTAACATGGTATCAAAGTTAGGCCTCTCAATGTAGTCTCCAGATAGATTGTCCACGTAGGGATCGAACATAGTTAGGGGTAATGAATGAGAGTCGAGGGTGACGAATGAAAATTAAGAATTTCACATCGATGATGGAAGTAGTTCATTTACCAAGTCTTCTTGCTACAACTTGTTGCATGAGGCTAGTAAAACAATTGCTTGAGGTCCTCAAAATTTTTAATGATGCATTTTACAAATTTATTTTCTCTTAGATAATGTTGAAGTTCGTAAAAAGAATATTTAAAACTTATAAAGAAAGATATGCCTACATTTTAACAATAGATATATTTTGAAACTTTGAGTTAAAATATTTATATCTTCACATTAGTAAATAAAGTTGTTTATGATAATATCCAAGGCAACGTATTATAAACACATGACTAACGTTTTATTAAATTGAATTAGTTCTTATTAATATGAAAGATTATTAATATGTGAAGTTACATGTTTCCATTTTTTCAGAAAATGTCTACACTATAATTAAACAACAAACTTGAAGAAAAAAAATAACAAGTTTTTTTAATTAAAATTTGATCTTCACTCCTAATTATGAAAGCTCTTTTAGATTTTTACAAATGATTTACAACTTCACGATCCTCGTTAGGATACATGTTTCCGATATCTAGGATATGCTACGTGGTTCATGTTCGCACGAAGCAAAAGTTGCACGGAATGTGGTGGGCGATCTATTATTACCCATCTCTTCTTCTATCCTTCCCAATGTCGCCCAGGTGATTGGCGCAATTATTTCTCTATCTCAAAGATGAATCGGTGATTGACGCAATTATTTCTCTATCTCAAAGTATGAATCGGTACAATCTCAAGCTCGGATATAAGACTTGCATTTTTCTATAACAGTGCGCTCGGGATGACTTTCCGAGACATTACCATCTGACATACACACTTGAGGGCTTCGTTCGAATCTGTCTCGATAATAACTTCTTCAAATCATATAATTCTTTGCCAAAATCAAACCTCCGTGTATTGCCCATAACTCAATTGTGAGACTTGACGTGGCTCTCATGCCAAGTCGTCCATAGAACCCACCAATCACCTCCCCTTGTCATCGCGTGCCACCCCTCCAGACCCGCCAACCCGGAATTTGGCATGAAGCTGCCATCAATATTGATCTTGATACATCCCTCAAGCAAAAAAGCCCAACTGATGAAAATAGGTTGTCTATGGATCACCCGATTTTCTGTTAATTGAATTGGATGATATTCAACTTATGGAATTGGGAAAAAATATGGATTTTGACATGGACGAACGTAGAATGTTGTTATTGTTTTTGTTGTATGTATGTAAATAAAATTGCACTAGAACTATACTAATGATAAAACTAGTTAAGAGCGCACACACTTATATATAGTGTCCCAATTTGTAATTAGGTAAGTTAGAAAAAGGAAACTAATACTCCTATTATTTTATTAATCCTACTAGAAAAAGAAAACTAAGATTAGGATTAATATTGGATTTTTCAATAAGTCTCATATTAGCCATCGGTTCAGAGTTTTCATTTTGTCAACTCTCATGGATTATTAGTTTCTATTTAATAATTCATCTTATTTTTATCCGCCCAAATTTAGTTCAACTTGAATAATTTATTAGATAAAACGTTTGATCATATCACTCATATTCAAACACAATACACATTAAGTCTAATGAAATGATCATAGTCTTCTTAGCTATTTCTGTATTCCACTTCATGGAGCTATAGCACTGCCTTTTCCAAAAACAGCCAATTAATAAAATAATAAACTGATCATATTAAGTTAAAGTTAGAATAAATGGTAATTTAGCCATGAACTTAATTTACATTCACTTAATTGACAATTAGAGGTTTCTCATGGGAAATTGAATGGTAATTATGATAACTATAACATGATCTTATGAATGCCATCATCTCAGTATTCTTGTAATTCTTCAGCTTGAACACCCTAGTTGATGATGAATCTTTTAATCTCCTCAAACAAATATTAATCAAATTAATCAGGATTAGTATATGATTAATCTTACCGGCACGAAGACATTGTCGTCATGAAATAATTTTACTTGTGGAGTTTGAAACTTCATATAGTAATAGCTATATTTTTAATTTTAGGATCGAAAAAGTAATTAATAAATACTATTTTTTTAATACATAATTGAGTTCACAATCAACATATTTGTGGCGGGGGTGTAATTTAAAAGGTCCATATATCACAAAGAAATTAATAATTGTGGCCGGGGTGTAATCTAAAAGGTCCATATATCACAAAAGAAATTAATAAAGGGGATAACCGACAAACATTATTGGCTTTGACTGCCAATACATTGATTGTAGTGGGATGGTTCGTGAATCGTAATTCCTTCACCCCCTTAACTAGAGGGTTCTTGTTTGGATAAGGCCTTGTAACATGCTAATTCAGATTTGGACAGACTCCAACACGAATATTAAATACCAAATGAAAAAAAAAAGACTGACATGACAATAATTTGTAAAATCAAAAGTGAACAACCATTAAAAGAGGGAGGAAAATATTATTTTTTGCAATCCACATTAAGATCACTAGGAATAGAAAGGCTAATGTTGCAAAGTTGAGGTATTTGCTTAGCTTTTTCTTCAATTACTCCAATAGCCAAAGCTTCTTTCTTGAGGCATTCACAAATGCTTTGAAGCTTCAAATCATTATCAAAAGTAGCCATTTTCATTAATCACTTGACACCATTGCAACAATGACCACTAATATCACCCTTTCCCATTAAAAAATATTTGCATGGCAAAAGCTTAACAAAGGTATTAGGGCATTGATAATTGCCATTAACACAACTAATTGCAATAATTAGAGCTTAAAACACAAACTCAAAAATTAAAATCGAACGGCCCATTTTGGTAAAAATAATTATTATTATTATTTGTGATGGAAAGTTCAAGATTTTTGCATTTATATCGTAGAAATCTTAGGTTGATAAAAAAGTGTAACGTAAAAAATTAAAGTGAAAAGAGCTTGAATTTTACATGTGAGCACGCATCTAACTTTTAAAAAATGTGAATTATTGGACCATATGTGTAATAGTAGCATAAAACATGTGTAATACACTTTAAAATCAAAAGATATTATGGTTTTAAAAGAAAGGATAATAGAAAAGAAAAAAAATATCACTTAGAAACTTTTACAAAAAGGATTTATCATATGTTGCTAAGTTATTTTATGGTAAAAACACACCTAAATTATTTAATTTTTTTGTGAGCTTCATACCTCAATTATCGATTGTTCTATTTACCTAACTAAATTATGATTTTTTCGCAAATTTTATACCTCAACTATCACTATTTTTTGTATTAAAATACACCTTGAAGTTGGTTCTCAAGGACCATAATTAAGAAATTTGGGATTAAATTTTAGTCATATTAATATTTTTGAAGAAAATCTTTATTGATTTGTAACTTAAATTTAAAAGGATAATAAAGCTATGTGTTAGAGCCTGTTAAATTATCTTAATAATGCATAACTTAAATCTTCACATCGTTGCCATTAGTATATAAATTAAATCTAAGTTGAAGCACATCATTAACCATTCAACTAAAATTCATTGTTAGGATCAAGATTAATGCTGCTTTTGTAATAAATAAAAAGAGAAAAAAAGGGAGAAATAAAGATGTTATAATTAAAATTGAAATTGAAATTCACCAACGGTTCAACACAACCATCATTTTGCAGATGGACATACATAAATTTTTTAGAACATATGTTTAATCTACTCTTGTTTTGGCGGTGGTGCTAGTACTCGTGGTGGTGGTATTCGTGGTGGAACTTTATGCCAAGTTGGAACAGGATGCCAAGTTGAAGAATCATGTTCAGATCTTACAGGTCGTCTATCTTTGATGGTTGATTCTTGTTTTAGCGCATTAGATACATGCTCTTCTTTATGGGGTTGACAAACCCAATATTCACCATTATTATGACAATGACTTGCTCTTGGGGGATCATAATTTTCAATGGGGATTAAAGATCTAGAGTGGCCACTTTTGAAACAAACAATTATCAAAACCAAAGCAAGAAATGTTGTGAAAGAGATTGAGTAAGGAGCCATTTTTGCTTTAGCCTAATTTGTTTTCAATTGTGAGTGCAAAATCATCATGTTTTTTCTACATTATATAGGTGAAAAGGTGATGAAGCTAATAATTATTTATCAAATCTATAGAAAACTATCTTAATTGTATTTGTTTTTATTTGGTTAGATTATTTATTATTCTTTACTTGAAAAATATACAGGAAATTTTCATTAATTATATAATCCTAAAACTATTTTGACTGCATTTTAGTGTAGGGAGAATTGTAATTTTGGTCCCTTGACTATAGAATAACTTTTCTTATTATATTTGTTATTGGTAGACTAATTATTATTCTTTACTTGGAAAATATATAGAAAAATTTCATTAATTATATAATCTTAAAATCATTTTGACTGAATTTTGGTGTAGGTAGAATTATACTTTGGTCCCTTGACTATAGAAAAAATTTCGTTATTATATTTGTTTTATTGGTAAACTAATTATTATTCTTTACTTGAAAAATATATAGGAGAATTTCATTAATTATATAATCAAAAACCGTTACAAGTGCATTTTGGCGTAGGGAGAATTATAATTTTGGTCCTTTGACTATTTTTAAATTTTTTAAAACACTTTGAACTTTCAATTAATTAAAGTAATGCACTTTTAATTTTATATCAGTGACTCTTCACAAATTTATAACAATATCAATAATGACAATTTTCTTTTAGCCTAATTTGCCTTTGTTTTTTGTGGTGAGTGCAAAGCCATCAAGCTATTTTTACATTATATAATTGAAGTAGGAAAATTTTCATCACTCTTTCTTACTTGAGGAATATATAGAAAAGCTTCATTAATTATTTAGTCCAAGAGTCATTTCAACTCCATTTTGAAATAGGGATAATTGTAGGATTGGTCCTTTAAACATTGTTAAATTTTAATTTGATTCTTGTGATAATTAATTTTGAAGCCTTCAATTAATTGAAGTGATGTACTTTCAATCCTTTTGTATTTTATTCGTCAGAAAATTATCACATTATCAATCATATCACTTTGGTTTGTTGATATGTAATATTAATTTGTATTGTTATTCGATACTTGAGGGTAATATAGTTCTAAAATAGTTCAAATATAATATATTTTCTACATAAAGGATCAAAATGCACATCTTTGTTAAGTAAAGATTAGATATGCTAAATCATATACCATAAGGACTAAAATCCAAATTCCACAGCTAAGGGACTAAAAATGCTATTTCCCTTTGCATCGAATAGGTCCATTAAGAGAAACGTAGGGACTACAATAAAAAACTTAATTTTATATTTAAGAAGAATCAATCGAAATAGTCGTTCATTTAACCGTTTTTACTTTAAAATAGTCGGTGAATGTGTAACATATGTATATATAATATATACATATATAACATGTGAATTGTTATGAATCAGCCTAAGTCCAATGTCGATACTTATAGGGATGTCACACAACCAACTATTGGGCTGAGAAATAGAACTAGAAGACCTTCACAAATGTTGGTTTGGGATCCAGACCCAATTAACAACTAGTTTAAAAGGACCCTCAGTTAGAAAGAATAATTATGCGTACGTATTATGATCATGCTTAGGCAACACCTGTATCTCTTATCATGTTTTCTCTTAGCCTAGTTCTCCGTCTCCTTCTTCGGTCAATCCTAGTTCTTACTTTCACTACTTCTACATTTTCGCTTGGACTTTTACCTTTTGAGTCGTTATATTTACCTTTTGAAACTGTAATTGAACTTTAGCCTTATTAATGTAGTTGAGAAACTGGTTAGTGTCATCATTGGATTTAAGTTTATTACATGAATAAAAGTGTATAATCTAAGTGTACTGACTAAAACAAGTAAATAATAAATCCGATCGACTATTTGGTATAGATTCCTGAAATATATAAACAAATAGGTCTAACCAACAATTAACTCTCCAATTGATGAGTCAACAAAAACCAATTGAATCATTTTATTTTTTAGTTAAGGATCATTTGTTTTTTCCTTCATGCCAAGAAATTAAAGACAATTTTGAAGTCCAAGGTTGTTTTGTTTAACTTAATTTATAATGAAAACAAATATATGTAACCAAATAAACCTTTTTCTTAATTTGCCTAGCAGGTCCAAAAGCTCATTGGGATCTCAGAAAAATTAAAAAGGAAAATTTGTCCCAATTTAAGTCTTGAGTTTTCTTAATACATAGTTATTATATTTCCATTGAAGAAGAATTAAACTCCAATATCATTCATGGCTGTAAGTAATGTTTCCTTCTTCAAAATTCTGATATTTTTGCACCTTAATTATCTTATTTTCTCTTGAATATTGTTTTTTTTTTTACATATTATATGTGGTAGATGTTAAATCACTTTGTTTTCTTCGTGTATCTGCTTTTATATATTTTGAATCTCTTCAGTCATGTTAGTACTCCTTCTGTTTCAATTGTTTGTCTTACCTTCCTTTTTAGTTCGTATAAAAAAATTCCTTTTTCCTTGTTTGACAACTCAAATGTTAACGTTTCACATTACATGTTTATGTCCACAAGAGGACATTTCGATACCTTGTACATATCTTTAATTTAAAATCACAGAGCTCCGACATCATCTTACTTTATTAAGTTCCGTGCTATATCAAAACCAGACAAACAAATTCTGGTTGGCCTCAACTTGCTTAAGATTGAGGCGTTGTTGTTGTTTTATACCAACAGAAACTATAGAGAACTTCAAGTACTTTTGAGATTTTTTTGTTTTGTATAATGTTGAGCTGATATTCCTATAGTCGACCTCAACTTGCTTAAGATTGAGGCATTGTTGTTGTCGTTTTATACTTCTGAAGTACTTTTGTTGCATCAGGGATCGCATGTTCCTAAATTTGGGAATTGGGATGGCGAAAATGTGCCATACACAGCTTATTTTGATAACGCGCGCAAAAGTAATAATAAAGGAGGTAAAATGATAAATCCAAATGATCCAGAGGAGAATCCAGAGGCCTTTGCATGTTGCGGAGATGAGGATGCTAGCATTAACATTTCTCCTACGAAAACTCCTTTAGTCGAAAAACATCAGTATCATTATGGTCATCGCAGAAATCCTTCTGAAGAGTCGGGCCAAAACAAGAGTATTGGCCCGACTAATTCAAATTCAGAGTCCTTTGGGGATAGTCAGAGCATTTCTGGTTTTTCAGTTAACCAGCCAACACGACGAAGAAGAACATCAGATGTTAAGAAGAATAAGAACGATCGTGGCAATGGATTCGTTCCTCCTAGTCCGAATACACTGATGAAAAATAGCAGAAATCCATCTGATGATCTTGTAAGTTCTTATTCTCTCTTTCATTTGCTTTGATGAAGTGCTTAATATGTCATAGTGATAGATTTGTCAATGAACTTGATGGTTAAAACGAGTCGTGTGGTGGTATCTGAGTCAGCTTGTGTGCACCTTGACTAATTCTACGAGCATCTACTACCTCCCACCAACATAAATATCGAGTAACTCTGTCCACCAAGTCCTGGAAAAATAAGAAAAAAAATCACCTATTGCTTTTGTTTTTTTATTTCCACCGGGAATTAGACCTCATGGTTCTCAGTCAACTTCATTGATCAACAGTAGATCTCACTTTGAGTGTGTTAAAACGAGTTCTATCTTATGATGTACGAACATATTTTTGGGAGACTAAGTTTATCGTATTTCGTGTATTGCTACCAAAATGAACTTGTTTTGACAGTAAAAATTTACTCGCATTCTGTGTTTACACTAAATATAACTGGAACAATATGTCTCTAATTTTCATTTTTTCATGTGTGTGTATGTATGTTAGTCTTGTTCATCAGCAGTATCAGTACCAAAATTTGGGGCATGGGATGAGAAAGACCCGAAATCCGGAGAAGGATTTACAGTAATTTTCAACAAAGTTAAAGAGGAAAAGCATATAGCAGCTGCAAAATTCCCTATTGTGCAGCCACAATCAAACATGTCTTCATCAAATAATCGCAAAAAAAATGCTAAATCAAAGGTATGTATGATTGTATCCTTTCTTCGACTCGAGCTATAGGCAGTGGTGGATGCAGAGTTACTCTGCATCCACTAGCCTAAAACTCATGAAACGGATTGGATGTACATATGGAAAACAGACAGAAGGTAATCATATTATGCTCGAGCTATAGTGTTGTGGATGAAGAGTTACTCTGCATCCACTAGACTATAACTCATGAGACGGATGTATATGGGAAGTGTTAAAGATATGAGATTGTCACATACTTTAATATGAATAACGTCATGGACGATGGACAAGATAGTGATCTTCGTGTCCCATTCATGAAAAAGGAATTGAAATGGCTTCACATTTATATGATCCTTTTTTTATGATATAGTGTCTGAGTCAGCTTTCACGCACCTCGATTACATATAATCCTTTATTTGTCTGATTTTGCTTTTGTCTATGGCTTTTGCAGGTGTTTTGTTGCCTTTTTTGAAGATCTACATGCTCAAGTTAAAAAGAAACAAAAACATATATTAGTGTTTTGTTTAGAAGGTGCATTGACTAAGTATATGTATTAATGTTTTCTTATAGTTGTGGAAAGAACAATTGGTTACATTTAATACAAATTTTGGTCATAATATGTTAGAATAATTTGAAATATAACACGAATTATCGTGGTAGGATAGATAAGATCCCTCTACCTTTAATTGGATGTTTCAGATTCAAACTCTGAAAATGAAAAAAATTCTGATAAGAAACGTTTTCTCATTTAATAAGCCTTACACAACGTGAAATCAAATTAGTCTAGCTAATGAGTTTTGAATACCAAATAATTATACCAAAAATAATAACCGAGTAAAATGTAATTGCACGTTAAGTCGTTATTAATAATAATAATTATTTGAATCTCCAGTGTTACGCTCTTGGCTGTCTCTTCTTTCGGCTAGTTTCACTTTTGAATTTCAAATTTTGAGATTTTATTGGATAAGGCATTTTTCAAAGATTCTTTTCAAGTCACTTCTATTCCAAAATTAATTATTTCTAATTATTTTTTTCAATGATGAATCGACCTAAATGTCCATTTAATAAATTCTTATAACTCTAGTTTATGTGACACTATTTGAAAATAATTTAATATTAAATTTTTTATTTTGTAAATAATAAAGAGTTTTATAATAATGAAAATAATAATAAGACAGACAAATGTTATGCAACATATTCACAAGTTTTAAAAGTTTTTTTAAAAAAAAATGCATCTATCGACTCAAAAACATCAATAAATGAAATAGATATTGTATACAATCAAACATATCTATAAAAACGTCGCTTATTCAAATGTTTTTAGCTAATATAGCAAAATATTAAAATAGAGAATTAAGAGTTTAAAACAACACATATTAGTACATGTTCAAGACGACAAGTTACAAAGGTCTATAATCATACAAATATTGTAACATGTTCACAAATTTCACGACTTTTTGATTCTTTTCAAACTTCATATCAAATTAAAATATTATTTTGTCGTAAGAATGAGACTATAAAATTTAGTTTATCCTATAGAAGGAAGAAAAAGAAAAGATAGTAGTATATCCTTACCCCCATCGAGTTAATATTTTAAAAAATCACTGAACTATGAAATTATCTAATAAAATCATTGAACTTTATTTTGTATCAATAAAATCATCCAATTTAAAAAATTTATCTATAAGTTTAATTGGACAAATTAAATTATTTTTTATGACATATAAATCATGAATCCCGTAAATAAATAAAATTATAAAATCTATTTATTTTTATGGGTATTTTTTCCCTCTTTCTATGCCATCAGTTTGAAAAAATCAAGAGAATCGAACAAATTATCCAACAAATTCGATCTCAGATTCAAATATAATGGATGACCAAGATTTAATATTCTAAATATTTTGATGATAAATAGCCGTATAATTTTGCTAGATAATTTCTCATAGTAACACCGTTAAGGACCCGAAAATAGTGTCCGTATCTATTATAAAAAGGGGCCGCAATTTTCAGGGGTTTTTCAAATTTCAAATTACTGAAGAATACTGTTCTTCTTCTCCGTAGAGCAAAAAACGCAAAAATGGAGATTGTATCAGTTCCGGTTGCTTCGCTTACGAAAGAGGATGAAAAGATCTACCAAAACTGGTTCAATTTCGCCGATTCAGGTGCGATTTTCTGTTCTCGTCTTAAACATTTTTCATCTGTTCTGTTGAGCAACTCTTCGTTTTTGCATTTTTCGATGAAATTACTGAAAAAAAATGCAATCGCTGTGTTTTTTTTTGGCTTCGGTGTGCAGATGGAGATGGTCGTATTACAGGAAATGATGCTATTAAGTTGTTTTCGTTGTCGAATCTGTCGAAGCCTGAACTCAAACAGGTTAGTGTTCTTCTGTGCAATTGCTCTGATTTTTGTCAATTTTTTTGGTTAAATGAAATTTATAATAGTTTGTTTTGAATATTCTATTGCTTATCGTGTGTCTGTAAGGTGAGATTTGTTTATATATCTGATTTATACATACACACATGTAGGCGCGCGCACATAGTGATCGTATATGATTATATGGTCGTTTTTGAACTTCATCATTGTGTTTTGCTTGTGTATTTGTTAATTATCTGTTGATTAGTAATCTGTGTGCAATTGTTTATCGGTTGATTATTTGAATATTCAAATTTATTTAGGAGTCATCCATTTAAGGCCTGAACTCAAGCAGGTAGTGTTTTTCTGTGCAATTGTTCTGATTTTTGTCCCTTTTTTGGTGTAGAAATGAGTTTCATGATTTTTACTTTGAATGCATGGTCTGTTTACCTTCTAAGCCTTTTTGATTTATATATATGATTTGTAGACATACATACAGATAACAAATGCACATATGGAGACATAGATGTACATGTGCATCTTTGAACTTCAGTGTTGTGTTTCGTTCTTATAGAAGTTATTTATGTGTTCATTAGTAACTTCTGTAGTAGTGATTGCTTAATTCAAATTTTATGAAAGTGTCATTTACAGTGCCATCTTTTGGTTAACAATATATATGCATACCACTGTCTTTATTGTCAAAGAAAATTCCCAACCAATGAAAATAGACTGGTCTTGCTATTTTCCAGCATAAAAATCCTTCAGTGTGCAATGAGTTTGAGTGAATCTTGAGGTTCTCTTTTTGTTTTAAAGCAACATTTGGACTGTGTTAGCGGCTTTTGCTTCTTTGTTTACTTGCTAGATATATTACCTTATGTGATAAGTGTTAAATCACTAATTTTCAATTTTTGTGTATGAAGGTTTGGGCAATTGCAGATTCTAAACGACAAGGTTTTCTGGGTTTCAACGAGTTTGTCACTGCAATGCAGGTCATATTTGGCACTAACCTTTTTTTTTTCTTTCTGTAACTTCTGTCTAAATTGATCAAATAGAAGCTAAATTCATTTTTTCTTTTATTGTAGTTGATCTCCTTGGCACAAGATGGATCTGAACTCAGCTCTGATCTTCTTAAGAGCAACGGTAATGCTTCTTGATCATTATCTATAATCCATTTGAAGCATTTAGGGTTCGAGAGTCACAAGGTTAAATTTAAGCTCAAATAATATTTGAGCCGTATTTTACTGTCAATGTGTTAACCAGAGGATGTATTATCATTGAAATATTTCTTAAATGACTATCTTATTTTGAGCGTTCACGTTCATTATATACTCTTGAAAGGAATTACTGTCTATCTGCTTAATGGGCTACTCAATTTCATAAAGTAAATTTATAGTGAACATACTTAATATTGCATCAGTTCATCCAAAAAAGATTATGCATATTTCATAGTTTTATAAGTTTTAGAATGTATTTTGTTTAACATAGTAATCAATTGGCTGTCATGGTGATGAAAACATTTGAGTATTTCATGGTTGACTTAATTCTTGTTTCGTTTTCTCTTGTTGATATTTGTAGCTAATATGGAGCTTTTGAGTCCTCCATCGATGGAAGGCTTGGATGCTTTATTTTCCGTAAGTGCTTTGACAGTTCATCTTTTTCTTATTGAGAAATGAGAACTATAAGCCCTTGGTTATGAATGGTTTCTTTTTTTGCCACACAGAAAACTAGTGGATCGTTGATGAAAAACCTGAGTGGAACAAATGGTCAGTATAAAGTGTCATTTCACATCAATGATGCTTTTACACAAATAAAAAGAATCATAAGCTGTCTTGGTTAAATTGCCTAACTTGAAAAAGCATACAGGAACTATACAAGTGCGGTCACCGTCACCAATCAACATGTTTTCCAGAAAATCTAGAAAGAAGGTGAGTTCTGATTTCCTTGGGATGTTAATATGAAATCTATCTTAGTTTACATACTCCATATTGAGCATTGTGTTATTTTTTCAAATTTTGTCTCTTTTCTTAGTAACTTGACTAGCTCGGAGAACCAAAAGTTCCGCCAAGCCTTGTCCTTCAATGTAGTAGTAGTGTCTTTACTACAAACTGGTCATCTGAATATTTTCTCATTTTTAATTTTGACATTGTTTCGTTTGGATTCTGATTCAGATCCAGCCTTCCCTCACTGCTGTTACATCTGTAACTGATGGTTTGAAGAAACTATACAATGAAAAGTTGAAGCCACTAGAACTTACTTACCGCTTTAATGATTTTGCATCTCCTGCTCTGGTAAGTGGATGAAAAACATACTGATTATGTCTTAATAGTAGTATTCTCCGACGACCTTATAGATGTTTAACTTGTATTTCTGAATGCTTACTTTTACTTGTTTTCATAGACGGAGAGCGATTTTGATGCCAAGCCTATGGTCATGCTTTTGGGACAATACTCAACAGGAAAAACCACTTTTATCAAACACTTGCTAAAGTGCAATTATCCAGGTTAGTACTGTCCAATTTCTGTACTTTTATTTGCCAGTATTTACCTAATGTTTGTTCTTTTCTTCTCTCTTTTGGTTGAAATAGGTGCACATATCGGACCAGAGCCAACAACCGACAGATTTATTGTGGTTACGGTAAATAGGGAATAATAATTGTTCCATGTCTTATGCCGTTGGTTAAAGATACTATCTCCTAATGCTCATTGTAGTAATAGTAGTAGTAGTTGTTGTAACACTAATAGTCCTTTACAGTCTTCCCTTTCCAATGAGATTTTCACGGCATTACATTAACGATGCAATTTGATTGTTGCATACTTTGTTTAAGGTACTAGTTTCTCATTTTAGTGCCTTACAGTTATTTTTTGCTCAGTCTGGTCCAGATGAAAGGAGCATTCCTGGCAACACTATTGCTGTTCACGCCGAGATGCCATTCACTGATTTGACAAAGTTTGGTGGAGCATTTTTGTCAAAATTTGAGTGTTCCCAGTTGCCACATTCTGTGAGTCAACATCTAGCAATTTCTTTTACTTTTGTCGTATAAACGAAGGATAATTTAATAATTTGTCTAACTATGTTTATTCCTTAATAGCTCCTTGACCATATTTCATTTGTGGACACTCCCGGAGTTCTATCTGGAGAGAAGCAAAGGACAGAGAGGAGTTACGATTTTACTGGTGTCATTTCATGGTTTGCTGCCAAATGTGACATGATACTCCTCTTGTTCGACCCACATAAACTTGATATTAGTGATGAATTTAAACGAGTTATATCATCTTTGAAAGGCCATGAAGACAAAATCCGTGTTGTATTAAACAAGGCAGATCAAGTTGATACACAACAAGTAAGATATGAGGATTATCAATACACACATGTCTTCTCTTTGCTTTTTTCTACTTCACAAAAATGATTTGGCTTGATGCTAAAAGTTTCTTCCCTTCTCTTTTTTTAATGGAAGCTTATGAGAGTTTATGGTGCATTGATGTGGTCTCTCGGGAAAGTTCTGAACACACCTGAAGTTGTGCGAGTCTATATAGGGTAAGAGGAAGGTGTTTCTTTCTATAGTTCTCTATGTTTTTAACAAAGTGACTAGATCACTGGATAGCATGTCAATTGTAAATTAAATGAAGCTAAGTTCATAGCTAACACCTTTTTGTGCATCGTGTCTAATAAGTTCTCACAACTTTTGGTTTTGCAGCTCTTTTAACGATAAACCTGTTAATGAAGAAGCTATTGGTTCTATGGGAAAGGGTCTTTTCGAGAAAGAACAAGATGACCTTCTTGATGACTTGATAGATATCCCAAAGAAGGCTTGTGACCGTCGAGTAAGATCACCTCTTCTTGTCCATTGACATTTCTATTTGATCAACATTGTGTACCAGATGGTTTACGATTCTTAATACAACTTTTGTACTAATTCAGATCAATGAATTTGTAAAACGTGCAAGAGCCGCTAAGATACATGCCTACATTATGAGCCATCTTAAGAAGGAGATGCCAGCACTGATGGGCAAGTCCAAAACACAACAAAAGCTCATTCAGAATCTTGACAACGAATTCGAAAAGGTCTACTTCTCAACACACTTAGGGGAACTCTTTTACATTTCAGATATATGCTTAACATTGAATGTACATTTGTGACACAGGTCCAGAAAGCATTTCGTTTACCAGCAGGCGATTTTCCGAGTGTTGATCATTTTAGGGAAGTTTTGGGTCATTACAACATCACTGATTTCGAAAAATTGAAGCCTAGAATGATTCAAGCTGTGGATGATATGCTCAGCCATGACATTCCTGAGCTTCTGAAGAACTTCAGAAATCCTTATGAATAAAAAGCTCTTAATTTTTTAAAATTTTTTTTAGATGAATGATGATTCAGAATGTTAGTTTTTATCTTTGAGGTATTTACTGAAATTTGTGCATTCTTTGCACTGTGGTGAATCCATATTTCATTTACTTCAAAGTTGTGATAAATTGGCAGTTACATTTTTTGTAATCTGTTATTATTAGTGCTTAATTTTATATGTCATTGTCCTTCAATTTTTATATCAAATTATTCTCAATTTAGGGCGTGTTCGGTACAATTTCTTTGGTTGGTAAAAACTTTTTTAGAAAATATTATATTCAGAGAAACAAATTCTTTGAAAAAAAAAAAGAAAAGAGAACGGCTTTCCAATAAGAGTAAAAAATCAAAATCCCTAAATATGTTTCCTAGAAATTTAATTCACTTTAATCAATTTCATTTTCCTTATCCCTACCTAAATTTTTTTTCTCTCCTTGTTTGGATGGTTGTTTCCCGTGTATTGTATTGTATTATTAGTTTCAATGCAATGTTCGTTTTGATTGTTGCTATCATATCGCTTAAATTTGTCGTTAAGTAACGGCAAAGACCCATTTTATTATCAATTGATTTGATGTGATCGCATCGTTACCTTACTATTTTCTTCTCATTTTATCTTTATTTATTATTTAATAATTATATTTTATTTTTTATCCTATCTTTTTCATAGCAGCTCTACTTTTCTGGTAGGTCTATCATTCAAATTATGAATGTGACATATTATGTAACGACTTAACACAATATAATCTTCCCAAACACTGTATTTATTAAACAATACAATAAGATATTGTATATTATGAAAACAATACATAACAATCATTCAGTTCATTTTACTTGTACATTATTTTTAAAATAATTTTTTTCCTTTTTTTTATTTCACTTATTATTTTTGACATATCAAAAAAAGACAATACTTTCATATCTTACCTTAATATTGATTATTTTTTAATACTTAATAGTACTAAATATTAATTAATAGGACATTATAACAAAATTCTCATTCAGACCATATTTTTTAAGAGACGTGTAAAGTTCAATTCCGGCTTCTATCACATTATTTTGGTAATCAAAATTCGCACACTTCAAACGAATCAGAAGAATAAAAACTACGTCACGTCATACATTTCTATACCACAAAAAAGAAAATTGATATTTTTTTCTCTCTAAAAAATAAAAAAAAAATTGAAGTGTTTTTGAGCTTATTAGTCAACTATGGATAAAAAATTAGGGAAAAGATTTGAAGGAAAAGTAGCAATTATAACTGCTTCTACACAGGGAATTGGATTTAGTATAGCTGAAAGGCTTGGTTTAGAAGGTGCTTTTGTTGTTATCTCCTCTAGAAAACAGGTTTTTTTTTAAATATAATAAAATTAAATATATTTATTTTATGTTTCTGTGTTATAATAATTAATAATTCTTGGTTGTTTTTCATAATTACTTGTTTAAGTTTGTGAATTCTTCATTTGGGTGTTTCTAATTTTGGCTAAAGTTTTGATCTTTTTCTGTGTTTGAGGGTTTTTCTATAATTCTTTTTCAAGTTTTTGTGTTATCTTCATATGGGTCTCTCTATTTTTAGCTAAAGTTTGATGTTTTTTCTGTGTTTTATTGGATATGTAAACATAGGTGTTTCATCATTTACTGTGATTTTTTATGAATTTTTCATATGGGTGTTTCTTATTTGATCAAAGTTTGTTCCTTTTCTGTGCTTTATTGCGCAATTTTATAATTTCATCATCTATTGTCTTGTTTATGTGAATTCTTTGATCTGTGTGTTTGTAATTTGATCAAAGTTTGATATTTTTTCTGTGTTTTGATTTTCTATCTAAAATGGTTGAAGTAATTTTCGGCTATCGTAAATGATCCTCTTTTTATTTCTCTTGTAATTTATGTCACGAGAAAACCTTAGACTACATGAAAATTTTGTAACTTAGATGACAGTCTATAGTTGAAAGAACTTTTGAAATAGAGACAAAATCTAAATGTTGAAAGGGATATTTGCGCAAATCAACCAAATGGTTGTGCATAAAAATTGAATCTTTGAAGAATTCCATATGTTTGTTGCTTGTTTATGCGTTTGGTGTTTTGACTTGAGGTGTTCTTTTGATCTGTTCGTTTTGCAGAAAAATGTGGATGAAGCGGTACAAAAACTCCGCGATAGAGGGATTGAAGTTTTTGGAGTAGTATGTCATGTATCAAATGCACAACAGAGGAAGAATTTGGTCGACAAGACCATTCAGGTATGCAACTTGTGTATTGTATCATTTGTTCAATTAATCAAATTCAGAAGTTTGAGTTCATATGTCTGGTATATTATCTACAAGATACTAATGAACTCTTTCTCTCTGTGGTCGATTTGGTATAATCCGAAAGTTATTGGAACCGTGATATGCACGTGTATTAATTTGATCGGTGCTTGAATTCTTTACAGGAAAAAATTGCTGGTGAATGAAACTAGTTAGTTTGTATTCATTTTCTAGTGTGAGATAAAATAAATAAATTATAAAGGTAATATGGGGGTCACCTGGTGAGCGTCTCGATTATTACACCGGATACCTGCTATCTCTCTCACTAGCACAGGTACCAACTAGCTCCGCTCACCAAGGCTTAGCCAAGTGGAAAGAAATATCATAGACTAGTAAACCATTTAGTTAGACTAGCAAACTCTTTCTGTGTTAAGTGAATACCCGGAGATGCTTTTTCATTGCTCTTCGCTCATGAGTTTCTCAGGCGAGTCTAACCGTTTCATCATATTAGAGTGGTTGTTGTTCACTCTCTTAAAAATGGCTTCTCTCGTTGTTGGCTATAAATGGACCATTTGAGGAATCATTTCGATAAGCCAGCGTCAGTGTCTTAATAGGTATTTTCAGACCCTAGAATTCTGAAAACAAGAACCATGACTAGTAAATTTCCAGGAAGCATGATAAATTTGTTTTCACTCATTTTAATCTTCTTAATTATTGATGAAGCACCTACTAAATTTTCAATAAAAAGAGTGTACGGGACGCTATAGTACTTAAAAGGCACGGTGAACCCTCAAAGACATCTGTGGGTCGGTCGATATTAATCACATTTGAATCTGACTTGTATGATAATACAGTTGCTCTGCAGAAGTTATATTCCAATTTCACTAATTGGAAGTTGTCATTTTCCAGAAATACGGGAAATTAGATGTCATTGTGTCAAATGCTGCTGTAAATCCTACCGTGGCTACAATATTAGAAACTAAAGAACAAACCCTTGACAAGCTATGGGACATCAACGTGAAAGCCGCTATCTTATTACTTCAAGTAAGTCATTTGATATGAATAAATTCTTAAGAGAAAAATGTTCGATATTCATGTATGCCTGTAGAAATATTGAGGAAATTAGAGGATGCTAAGATGTTCTTTCTATCACATGTTTCGATTTATTCTATAATCCGTTGTCCCAATATTACTTTTAATTGTTCTTGGCGTTGTGCATAATATTTACTCTTTGAAACACTTATAGGATGCAGCTCCTTACCTTCAGAAGGGTTCCTCGGTTGTTATTATTTCCTCTATTGCTGCTTATAGACCACCTGTTTCCATGGGAATGTATGGCGTAACAAAAACAGCTCTTCTTGGACTGACCAAGGTACTTATCGTGGTATTATTAGCATATTAAGTTACGACACAAATGGCTTTTTTCCAAGGAACTATTTAAAATTTCTGTCCCCGTTAACCTAAAAACAAAAACTCATCCAACTACTTTTTTAAAGGCGAAATTTAGTCCACCATGCTAACGGGGACAAAATTTAAAGAGTGGCCTCAGAAAAATCCATACAGTGAAGGTTCTTGAATTCTTTTTAGTTTCCTTCTAATTTTTTGTGCCATTTCAGGCTCTCGCAGCTGAAATGGCTCCGAATACTCGTGTGAACTGTGTCGCACCAGGTTTTGTACCCACACATTTCGCCAAGTTCATCACAGGGGATGCTAATTTGGTAAGTTCGCATTGCTGTTAGATGTCTTATCTCTCGTTGGTTAAAATATCTGATCGCGAGTTCACAATTTATTAAGTGGACGCTTATTGTTTTATAGAGGAGAGAATTTGAGGCTAAGACATTACTCAGTAGGCTCGGAACAACACAAGACATGGCTGCAGCTACTGCCTATCTTGCTTCAGACGATGCAGCTTATGTAACCGGAGAAACTCTTGTAGTTGCCGGTGGAATGCAGTCTAGACTGTAGCATTTTCGTTGTACTTCCTCCCGTCTTTTTTAATCTCTTATCGCGTCTCCATAAGCCGACATTACTATGATGTTAAGAAACTTTTTTCTGATGGTAGTGTTTAAAAGTACACACCTAAATACAAAGGGT
The DNA here is from genome assembly GCA_029582605.1 of Solanum gracilifrons. Lineage (NCBI taxonomy): Eukaryota > Viridiplantae > Streptophyta > Magnoliopsida > Solanales > Solanaceae > Solanum > Solanum gracilifrons. The sequence continues at coordinate 24,597 of JAJOOH010025490.1, forward strand.
ACAATGTGACCGGAGCATTGCTTGCTTATTTGTCTATAATATTAGTCGTGGTATTACTCTTATAGTTTCCTGTCCTTTGACTTAGGTTATTATCTATGGGCTTTTTACGCTTCTATTATTGCTTCTTATTATGACCATTGTTTAGGATGATTTGATAGGTTATCTACAGTATTTTGCCAAGACTTTCTCCATTTCCGTATTTCTTTCTTTTTACTGCTTTGGTCTGTATTTTCCTTGAGCTGAGGGTTTATTGGGAACAACCTCTCTACTCCAAGGTAGTGGTAAAGTCTGTGTTCACTTTAGCTATCTCCACTTTTGTTGGATTACATTGGATATGGCGTTGTTGTTATTGTCTTCTTGCAGTTAATGAAGTATTACATTTTTATTGTGGATTCTAAAAATTGTGAGACTGTACGTACTACTTCCCCAACTCCCTATGGAGGGTTCCGTAAAAGTTTCACAAATAGATCGTTCGAAAATAATATCACCAAAATATTCATGGGTTAACACACGAAAAATTAAGAAAAAACGCCTCATTCCTGTAAATTGGCCCCTAAATATCCAAAATGGACTCTAAAAATTGTGAGAAAGTATGTATTGTTCCTCCAACTCCCTACAGAGGGTTCTGTAAAGGTTATGCAAAGAAATTGTCCGATCACAAAATATTCATAGGCTAGTCCATGGATTTGGCGCGTTGTGGCGTCGGTAAGGTTTTTCTGAACAAAAATTTATAAGGACCACCGTAATGAGTTGGGAGAGCATTACGTATAGTCTCGCCATTTTTTTAAGGCATAGTTTTGCATTTAGGGGCCAACTTTTAGGAACTACACTACTTTCTTGGTTTTCATGTGTATTAGCCAATTGATTTTATGGCTTGTAGTGCTCGGTAGGTTTTTCTGGAAAAAAAACTTTATGAGTACCTTTGTAATGAGTTGGGGAGCATTACATACAATCCCACCATTTTTTTTCACACATATTTTCTCATTTACGAGTCAACTTTTAGGAATTACCAGACTTTTTTAGTTTTTCGTGTGTATTACCAGCCCATGGATTTGACGCCTCGGAGCACCCAAATTTTTTTTACAAAAGAATTTTATAAGGACCTTCGTAATGAGTTGGGAAAGCATTACGTACAGTCCCACCATTTTTTCCAGGTATATTTTCGCTTTTACGAGCATTGCGTAAATGATTTGGGGGAGCTTTATGAAATACACGAAAAACTGAGAAAATCACATAATAATTCCTATAAGTTGGCTCCTAAATGTCCAAAATGGACTATAAAAATTGTGAGACTGTACGTAATACTCCCCCAATTCCCTACGAAGGGTTCTGTAAAGGTTTCGCAAAGATCGTCAGGAAGCCATATCATAGAAATATTCATGGGCTAACACACAAAAAAGTAGGAAAATTGTCTAATATCTGTAAATTGGCCCCTAAATGCCTAAAATTGACTCTAAAATTTGTGAAACTGTACGTACGGTTCCGTAAAGGTTTCGCAAAGAAATTGTTCGGAAGCCATATCACCAAAATAATGTGTCTGAGCAATAGATAGTTATCAATATCTAGAATGAGACTTACTTTTAACATACTGAATTTTACTGATGTATTTTCTCAAAGTGACTTGTCTCTTGGAGAAAAAACAAGGAACAAGATTCACTAATCATCCATCAAGAGGAGAATAGCAACAAGTAAGACATACAACAGCTTCTTGGGCAACAGCATATCCAGGGAGTGACCAACAGCAATCATCAGCGGAAATCGGCATTTGTCGTCCGATGGATCCTCATCAGTCACCACAGCCAGGCCATCAAAATCACAGTCCCAACTGTTCTGATTCTTGAGCTGATAGTACATGTTAAAAGCATAGGACGCATTCCCTTCCGTGCTAAGATGGTTACAGGACGAGCCATATCCCAAAGCCGTGCAATCTGAAAGACTGCACGCGTAATCTATGTTTTTTGGTAAGTCTTCTGCATTATCTACATCTGTTAACGCGTTTTCTGGTTTAAGTATACACCACCTTTTGTGCATATAGTTTACACCTTCTACTGCAACCAACCCTTTGTCCTTCTGCATCCTCCCGGATAAATCTAGCTCGTATTTAGGCTTTCCATCGAATTCAAACATTCCCCAATGCCTCTCAAAGTTACCTGGAGCAATGCTTTTAGCATTTTCATCAACAAGGCTGAATAAATAAACCTCTATCTTCTTACCTTTTCTAGCAGGAGTTCCTTGTTCACTCAAACAATGTTTGATCAATCCTTGGTTAAATATCATAGCGTTTTCGATATTAGCATTCTTGTCTCCATCTGTTGGCCAACCTACTTCTCCTACTATGATTTTCATGTCAGTGAAACCAGCTTTCTTCAACGACCATACAAGTGTATCGAAATTGGCATCAAACACGTTCGTGTAAACATAATCTCCATCTCTGACAGGCTTGTTTGAGCCATCAAAGAAGGCAAAGTCTAATGGAAAGTAGATGTTCCCATATAGACTGAGGAAAGGATAGATGTTAACAACAAAAGGGGCATCATTCAAATATAGATATTGGACAATCTGGAGGGTTAAATCGCGCACTTCTGGCCTGAAATCACCAGCTGAGGGTACCTGATTTGACTCAGGGGAGAAGTAAATGTCTGCATTGAAAGGGATAGTTGCTTTCACCTTTGCCCCTAATCCAGCTTTGTTGATGGCTTCTTGAACATTTTTCAGTGCTGGTAATATGTACTGCAGGTACGTCCCGTTGTATGTTCGGAGAAATGGCTCATTTCCCACTGCTACATACCTACATTCATTTGAGAAATGCTATGTAGAAATTCAAACAAAACTCTACTGAAGTTGCAAACACAACACAAATGAATTCAATTCCTCTAAGTCCATGTTCCCCTTCCCTTTCTTGATCTTCCTATGTCCTACAATTACGCCTCAGTCTCAAATAAGTTGGGATCGGCTATATGAATCCTAAGTAATGTGTTTTTGCATTTAGGGTGTGTTTCGTTAAAAAAAACTGAAAAGTTTCTCTAGGAAAACAAGTTCAGTGGAAATAAGGAATTTGGGTTTCATAAGAAGCATTTTAAACTGATTGTCTCCTCCGCACCCTCCAAAACATTTCACCCCCATAGCTTCCAAACCCATCTCCCAACCCCATACAGTTCGCTTGCATTATATACAAATGCTTTTCGAACAATATTTTCTGCATACTTAACAAACACCAAGAAAATAAGTAAGAAAACTACTTATTTTTCGAGAGACAAGCAAACACACCCTTAAGCTCAACTCAACAACAAAAAACTTTGAATAAACTAGGAAAACTACTAACTACAACAACAACATATCCGATGTAATCCACAAGTAGAATCTGGAGAACGTTGTATATACACAAGTACACATTTCCGAAGGTAGAAATGTTGTTTCTGATAGACTCTCGACACAAGTCAAGCAAAGGAATACTAAGAACTAGTTTAAAAATGAACCTGATTTTGACACCATGAGGATAAGCATAAGCAGAGATATTAGCTTCAACCCAAGAATCAGCAATTATAGAATTAGAACTCAAATCCTCCAACATATAATTAGGAATTGCAAGCATTACTTCAATTTCAGTACCAATTAAAGCATTCAAAATCACTTCATCTGCTTCAAACAGTTTCACTTTATCAAATCCATTTTCTATCAACATCTTCACAACACTATTTGGAGGTAATTGGTGAGTTGCCATTGTACCCCAGTTCACTCCAACACTCCCAAAACACCTTAAAAACATACCCATAAATGCAATTCCAAAAATATATAGAATCAAGAAATCATCCATATTTCGATTACCCATTACAATTTTTTCTATTATCTACAACCCCTTTAATGAATCTTGAAATATTGTATGGAAAAAAACTGAATTTTTTTCTTTTTAGTTTGAAGAAATATGAAAATAAGGTGAAAAGTTCACAGGGGAGTGAAGGGAATCTTGATTCTGTTATTCCGTACAACAGCCATTTCGCGCGGCTTCTAAGAATTGTCAGAATTATATAGAAAGTTTGTTAGTGTTCTTTTATTGGCATTATTCTATAGTATCGTTTCATAATATATATTATTGTATTATAATATATTGATGAATTGAATATTTGAAACTTTGAATGATTATATCGTTTTCCGTCATTTCATTGTATTATTACACCAACATTAGGAAGAATAAGCTTATAATATTACAGAGAAAATGTAAGGCGTATGGTAGAGGTACTACTAGAAAAAAAGGTAAGCATGCAGAGTAAAATAGAATTATTAAATAATAAGTACTGGGGCTCTGAGGTTCGAAACCGCATGCATGCTTTTTCGATTGTGCTTGCCTAATACGATTTACCTCTGATGTATGATTTATGGACTATTACAGTACAATAGAATTTACCTTGTGCATACCTGAAGGATAGCCGTTGTGGGTTCGCTTGTCATACAAAAAGTACAAGCAACGGAAAAAAGATAAAGGTAATGGCGTGATTACACCAAATCTATTGTTATCCAAAACTGCCTTTTCATCATTACATTACATGATAACAAATTTGGCAATACAATCCAATAAATTGCCAATAACTGAGTCTCTCTGTCTGAAATAATCTTTCCGACCCTTGAAATTGGAAAATATATTCTGATAAAGAGCGCTTCCTCCTTTAACAAGCCTTAAACGTGCAAATTTCAGAACTAAGTGAATTCCAAATACCAAATGGTTATACCCGCGATAAAATAAAATAAAAAGCTAAAGCAAGCTATGAACATTTACATATATAAGCATATCATAATGCAGCAAAAAACAAACTAGATATGAAATCTAGCATCATACACAACAAGCTTAGTTGCTCAAAGGAGGAAGACCCTTTTATCTCCTCTTCCCTTTAGGAACTCTGCTAAAAACACCATTAAATACATAGGAATAACCAACTTCAGACATCAAGGAAAAAACAGTTTTGCCTGTTTCTGTTCTGCTATGCAATCTTACATACAGTTGAATATTTGCATAGGAACGAAAAAAAGGCACACCTTCGCTAGCCTAGTGCTGCCATCGGTTGTGTACTCTTATGGCATAAACTCGTGGGAATAATCAAAATTGGTAGTATATACTATACAGGAATAACATCACCGTCCTGAATATCGTCACAGGTCAAGATGAGACCTTCTACGTAGGTTGGAAGAAGACAACGGAGCCATTGACAGCCTATTGAAATAGGCTCAGGTGGTGGAACAATCATTAGCACATTCTCTTGGAGCATTACAACGCCCATGACACTTACGGTGCTCCCTTCTTTGATGTAACTGTAATTTTTTAAGCAATCAGCAAGAACCTTAGTCTGGGGAAGCTTTCATAAGCTGGAATAAATACATGAGGTTCGCTGAATAAACTCAACTTACCCTTCTTTCAGTCGCATTACATGGTCGTCACTTGAGAGGTTTCGATCAGCAAGCCATCTTATGAAATTAGGAGACAACTCACTGTCACTCGTTACATCAACAACTGTTTTTGATTTTACAAATGGCGCCACCTTTGCTCCATAGCCTGCCTTAACCAGCGCTCTTAATCCAGTCTGGAAGTCTGATATATAGAAATCACCAACATAGTTCTGTTACCAAGAAACATATGTCAGTTTCTCATTAGACAATAGACATAACATTTTTTTTGAACTTGGTGACATCATTAGACATAACATTTGGAATCATGACCACATAATCCTAGGATGAGGGGAAGAGGCCAAGGATCAATTGTCACCACTCGTTATGACCTCTTAGGACTTGACAGTACAAAATTTTGTATATCAGAAAGTTACGTATCAGAAAGAGTAACAGGACTATTGGTTTTAGCAAAATCTGACCAGTAGAAGTCTAGAAATTTCTGAAAACGTAACCCTCGAAGTTGGTAAATGATGTTGGTTACAAGTCTTTTTGACTCTATGAACTTGCACTGAAGTTTGTTTGCTCAGGCTTGAAGATAGATAGTCCATCGCCTTATGTGACCTGAATTCCAAAACTTCAGCTTGAACTGCATATTCCTTCCGTTTCAATTTGTTTGTCTTACTTTCATTTATCGTCCATTTTAATAAAAATCCCCATTTCCTTTTTTCCAACTCTTTAATTCTAACTTCCCACGTGGCATGTTTAAGATCACAAGATTAAAGGGCATTTTGGTACATTCTACGTATCTTTAGTTTAAGACCGCAAGATTTAAAAGTTTTTTTTACTTTCTTAAACTTCGTGCTAAGTCAAAATCAAACAAACAAGTTGAATCAGAGGGGGTATAACTTTTTTATAGTTCCCATGTAATATTTCAATGACACCACAGCTTATGGAACCTTGACTATTCCATCAGGTACCTGCTACCTCCCACCAACATAGGTACCGGATGACCTCCCCGAAGCATTTGTATTCAACTTCTAACGAGGATGAAATAGTATAAGTATCAACATAACTATATCTTTGCCACTGTTATTTAATAATAACTATTGCACTTAAAATAACATTCGGCTGATACCAATTGACACTGAGTACTGGGATCAAATCAAGAAATACTCAAATAGTTGATATACAAACCAACCTCCGAATGCCTGCGTCCCCATGAAAAGCTACGCTGTCTAGGATTTGCACAATTTCCAACGCAAGCTTTGTATTCGTGCAATTCTGTAGAAGCATATACACATCTTGGTAGCCGCTGAAAAGAAGTTTCAAGAGGGATACTGCCGCAGGTGACAACCTACAAAAAGAATAGAATTTATATTACTCCCGAAATAACATCCTTGAAAGTGTGCAGAATTTGGAATGCAAGATCTTTATGTGTTACAAGTAATTCATAGGTAGTATCATGGTAAACTTTTGATAAGGTAGCATAATGGTAAACTTTATGTGTGCATTCATTTTTTTTTTAAAAATGAGAAGCTAAAGTAATTATATACATTAGAATAGCACCAAAGGATGTACTATTACGGCTGTGTGAAGAAGCAAAAGAACAAACAACAAAAATGTTCCCCGTCTAATCTTGTACGGATTCTAATGTTTTTAGAACTGTTTTCGTTTATGTGTTACATCCTACACCATAACCAAAGCAAGATATATAGTTTCTATGTGCATTCTTGCAAAAACTAAATTGACACTTTAAAAGGAACATTACAAAATAAAACAAAGTAACAAACTACAGTCCGATCTTTTCCACCTTTACAAGACACCAAGGCTTGACACGGTCTAAAAGTTCTCACCGCTAAAAGTTCAGAAGAATTAATAAATTTCCATCTAAATTCCAAAGAAAGAATAAAATTCTAGCAGGTGTCGTCAACTCTATCACACTCCAAACATCAAAACGTGATTATTTTATACTTAATGATTAAGAAGATTAAACATGACTTAAACATAAGATTCATTTACATCTTCTGGAGTAGAAACATGGATATTAGAAGATCATAATCGTAGGTTTCTGATTCCCTAGGTTCAATATCTGCGGTGTCTATTAGAAAAGTAAATTATGTATGACAATCCAAACTGAAATTTTGAGCAAATTAGCAAAAGACAGAGAGCCATATTTGGAGGCTCGAAGCAACAAGAAGCACAGGGAGAGTACTTAGTGTGTCCAGCTGAATACAGCAAGTCCTTAAATAACACTAATAATGAAGCTTCCCTTTCCAACATTGTTTGCAATTCATGAGGGGTATGGTTCCCATAGCAACTCAAAGATGAAGTCCAAGAAAACGGATTCACTTAATGTAGCAATAATTTAATACCGTAGAAATGGGTAAAGTTTGGGGACACATATTTATCTAGATTTTACTCAAACACCATAATATACGCACATGTTATACAATAATTGGATTACCAAATTAAAAGCTAACTTTGACACCTTTTTTTCTTCTTTTGTATAAAGAAAAGTAGTTCTCCAATTTTTGGGCTGTTTTGGATTGGTTATTTTTTTTTTCCTTTTTGTGGAAAGGCTGGATCATATTTAGCAAATGTGCATTTCGGAAAACCACTACATGAGGGGGTTATAGAAATACAATAATAAGGACCTATTTATTCATTTTATCAAGTTATTGTGAAAGCAGAACTTGATGTCGTTTATGACTAGAGGGGTTAGAAGGGTTATAAGCAAGCAAGAAAGAAGCATAAGTTCTCCCTGTTTTAGGTAGGACAGGAATCCCAATGAAGGACTAAAGAAAAACAACAAATACATTTTGGATAAAGGAAACAAAGAGATAATTTGAACCTGAACGCTGCATACAATTAAAGGACGGCCATGAAAAAACAGTACTTATTTTCTTGTATCAGAAGAAAAGAAAGGGCAGTACAAATAAACTTATAAGAAGTATTTCTCTGTTGAATAAGTAACGAAAGAACACGATATCAGAAAGGTAGTTCTAACCCTCTTATTCTTATTCATCATCTATCTTCAAATATCGTCTTTATAGATAACTAACAGTCTATTAAAACTGCATAAAAAGTATATATATCAGCAGCCAGTACATATCCACTTATCATATCATTTTTTCCTTAACTATCTTCTTTCCTTTCCGTCCCTCTTCTCACCTTCTAACTCGTGGATAAGTACACTTAGCGATTTATTCCCCCTTTCTACCACATCATGCTGTCCTAACTCCTATCTACCCACTTTCTAAAACAACTCATCCGCAATAAGAATTGAGTAACTTCAGATCAGTACTCTGCAGCCAACGCTTTGCAAGACTAATACACCAGATAAAGCTATGCGCTTTAACCCTTCCTTAAGCATAATTTAGGTGACTTCACGTAAAATCAATATGGGAAATTCTACCTCATAACTCAAATCAAAGCATATCAAAGATCCGACAAGAACAATCAAAGTGATTCCACAACACATGGTCATCGTTACCTCCAAGGACAATATGGTAATTGACAATCTTAAGACACCGGATAAAGCTGTGTTTTCACCTTCCTTGAGCATAATTTAGGTGACTTCAGGCAAAATCAAGAAAATTCTTTTCCAACTCAAATCAAAGCTTAGCAAAGAGATCCCCCACAAGGACAATATTGTAATTGACAATCTTAAGACACCGATAAAGCTATGTGCTTTAACACTTCCTTAAGCATAATTTAGGTGACTTAAGGCAAAATCAATATGGAAAATTCTTCTCCTACTCAAATCAAAGCTTAGCAAGGACAACACATGGTCATCATCACCTCCAAGGACAATATGGTAAATGACAATCTTAATACTATCATCCAAAACATCTATCCTACTAATCAACCATAACTACCACCTAATGACAAAATCATTACTATACTTAATAAAACATTTTTACACATTTCAACATCACCAAACCAAATTTAGCAAATATCAAATACAAATAAGAAATAAAATGATATGATTGAATTTTGACATATGAGTTTGAAATTACCCCAGTAACCTTCACAAACTGTCCATTAACAGCACCTCTAAGCTCAGCATCGGGATATCTTCTTAGAAACTCCACCAAGCCTCGCTCTTTATACGCGTAATTCCACAGCAAGATCATCAAAATTGGAGCTACAGCTGCACCAACAACCACCAAAATCACGAATTTTTTCACCGTTGCCATCACGAAAGCACCCGCCATTAAAGCCATCAATATCACCACGAATAACACCCACATTGCCACTCTTGAAACATTGAAACCCATCTTTATATCACCACTCAAGCTAGTAACAGAGGAGCCATAGACTATTTTTTTGAACGAAATTGTCGGCTCAAGCTGACCGGACCTCCTACCGGCACTGGAACTCAACGGACCGGAGTAAATGAGACCCGTTGGCTGAATTGGACCGGAACCGGAAGAGGACTTCTTGGGAATCGGGCCGGAATTGGAGGATTTGTGACCACCCATTTGACCCGAATTCGGCCCGGATCCACTGTTATGCTGCGAAGATGATGAAGCCCTCGAAGATGGTTTTTTCAGAATTGGTGGGCCCGTATGGTGGTCCCCAGTCGACATGTCGATGCCGTACATTTTCCCTAGCTCGCCGGACTTCTTGACGTCGCCGCCGGTGTACGGAACAGCGCGAGATGTAGCTGTGGGTCGTTCCTTTTGCTGATCGGGTCGGCCCGAGACGAATAACCCGTTTCTCAGCTGGTGTGACCCGATTCGAGAACTCATTTTTTTGTTCTCCCTATGTAGAGAATGAGAAATCCAAAAGCTAAGCTTTGCAGAAAGTGAGTGTTTAAGCTTTTGAGAGTGAAGAAAAAAAAAAGGAGATGATGAAATGGAGAGTGGGGAGTGAGGGGTTGGGAAAAAACAAAAAAGGGCATTATAGTCAAAATTAAGTGTTTTAAAATAATTGCCTCGACGATCAACAAATAAAAGTTACTCTCAAAAAATAATATGTTAGATCAGAAAGTTTAACATCTCGAAGTTTACGTTTCGTGACCTATGATTGTAGTAAGGTTTGGATCGTTCCCCTGTTAAACCAATACATTAATTGAGTTCAAATTGATGCAAGACAATTCAGATCATATTTAATGTGGATGTTAAAGAATGGTGAAGAACGGTTTGATGTATTGGTTATCATGTCTATAGTGAACGTTGGATAGTCAAGAATAGAGCGATCAATATGATGAAATAGTGAGGATCATTCTCCTTAAATCGAATCTCGAGTTTAAATTATTTTGCACGAAGAACATTTAAGAAATATTTGACTATAACGATTTAAATTTAATATTGAGCATAGAAAACTTATAAAACTAAATGATTCAAAAAAAATTATACGAGCCTTTTAGATATTCAAATTAATCTAATCAATAAACTTTGAATATCAAATTATTAAAGCGGAACAAAAAAAGAACACTAGTAATAGTTAAGAAGTAAAAAGTTGATCAACTTGACTCATCTCAATGAATGCAATTTAATTATAGAAGTACATATGATTAGAAATGATTAAAGCATAATTAAACTAAATATGGTATATTCACCTCATCATGCTTTTAATTGTAGTACTAATTAATTCTAATTAAGGGATTAAAAATACAAATATGGACATGTGATTAATGATATTGACATGTGTGTCCCTGTCTATAAATTGTAGTACAACATGTGCTGTCTTTTTCCAATCTAGGAGGTTGCTAAACATATTTTTTATATATTATTATTTATTTTTAAATTATTTTTGAGGTTGGAAGATTGTTAGTATAGCCCATTCAATTTTTGGTTTTTTTTGTTTGGTATTAATTGATTCACTATTTATATAATTAAAAAAAATATTACTTTTCATGTCTTTATAATTGTTTCTCTATTTTATTTTTGGCATAATACATATATTTGACCTTAAACTTGGCTTCACATTTTAACTTTGACCTCCAACTTTCATAGTGCACAAATAGACACTTAAACTTGTATAAAGTAGAACAAGTAAACACACGAGTCCTACATGGCACAATACACGTAGG
>JAJOOH010025491.1:0-24938 GCA_029582605.1 Solanum gracilifrons
ATTTTATATTTTTCTCTACATAATCTATTTTATTTTAACTACTATCCCGAATGTTATTTATTTATTTTTATGATTTATTCCTACACTTTACACATATTATTTTACTAAATCTAATCTACTGTTAATTTATCATCATATGTAAATAAAATAATAAACATTTACATGTATATACTACAATTTATAATAAACATATTTAAGCTCACAAACTCTATCTAATATTTTAACATTTAGTATCATTATTATTTATTTATTTTAATTTTTTTAGGAAAATCTATTTTTATCCAAATTACATATTACATATTACTACATATTTACACTCCACTACTGTCATATTTGATTTTTCACGTCTTAATGAAATGACATATTTTCATAAATTCAACATCTATATATTTTTAGGATAACTTTACTATGATACATCTATATTTTTCAACATATAAAAATTAACATACTTTTAAGTAGATCTATTTATTTATTTTTACATGATAAAATACTACTATTAAATCTATTTTATAAGGCATATGTCGTATCTTGTATTTTACTCTTTTCTTAAACTAACCAATTAACTTATCATTAATTATTAAAGCAAATAAATAAATAGGTTTTTCTAATCAAATTTTTCTAAATTGAGTTTAAGGACTATCTTCTGATAGGCTCTGAGAGGTGCATAACAACTTCCTCTTGAGTAACCAAAACTCTTACTCAGAATCTCACCTATTAAGTAAGGCTTTCGCTGAGTAATGAGCAAGGCCAAGGGTTTGCTTGGGGCCAACAATGGTTCTTGAGTGCCAATCACGTCCTAAGTGTAGGCTCGGGGCGTGACAAACTTGGTATTAGAGCCCAGAGTTCAAAAGTCCTAGGGTGTCTATGACACTGTGTCTGTAGAGTCCTAGTTATTAGTGTGAAGCGCTCCATATCTATAATTAGGAGGCTGCGACATTTATGAACTATCTCACTTCTTTCATGCTCTTTTCGTATGATAGAGTTTAACTCTACAAAGTTTCCTTCTAATTCATGCTTGCACATATCTTTTAGATCAATCCTCCACGAAGTGTTTTTTGAGGTCGTCTTGCTAGGAGTAAAGTTGAGGATCAAGGGGTACATAATGCACCAGAAGTGCAACCCCAAGGATAGGTCACACATGTTGAGTTCCTGGATGCTATCCGGATGTTGAATAAAGTGGTGGCTAATGAAGCTTTCCAACAGAGAGGGGATCAACAGGATGTGGTTGATACGTCAAGAATCCGTAAGTTCTTAAGGATGAAACCTCCAAACTTTAGCAGTTCAAGTTTCACCGAGGATCCGAAAAACTTGTGGAAGAGTTGTAGATGGTTTTTGAGGTTATGCATGTTGATGATGCTGAGCGAGTGGAAGTAGATGCATACCAACTGAAGGATGTTTGTAGAATCTCGTTTGACCAATGGAAGAATGGTAGAGCTGAAGGTGCACCTATTGTGAGCTGCGTTGTGTTTGAGAGTGCCTTCATAGGGCATTTCTTTCCCCGTGAGCTAAGAGAGGCAAAGGTTAGAGAATTCCCCACTCTTAAGTAGGAATCTATGAGTGTGCATGCGTGTAGCCTTAAGGTCACCGAACTTTCCCATTATGCTCCGGAGATGGTTGCTGATATGAGGAGCAGGATGAGTTTATTTGTATCTGGGTTGTCTCGTCTGTCAAGTAAGGAGGGCAAGGTTACTATGTTGATAGGAGATATGCACATAGCAAGGCTAATGATCCATGTGCAATAGGTTGAGAAAGATAAACAGAGAGATAGAGAAGAGTTTTAGAAGAAGAGAGCTAAGAAAACAAGGAATGAGTCCGGGCACCAAAAGAGCAATGCGAACTAGTCATCTTTCAAACAGAAGGTAAAGGGACCTGCTCCATCATCTTCTAGTGTACCTGCACCAAGGAACAACAGTAAGTTCAAGAATTGGAATTCACAAAAATTCAGAGCAAGACATGCACACCCTTAGGGTAGTGTTCACAAGAAGGTAATGAGACTCCTGCATGTGCTAAGTGTGGTAGAAACCACTCAGGAGTGTGTCGTGATGGCTCCACTAGTTGTTTCAAGTGCGGTCAGAATGGTCACTTCATGAGAGAGTGCCCAAAGACAGGTAAGGTAGTGGTAATGGGGGCAAAAGAGCTCAATCTTCTTAAGTTGCTCCGCCAGATAGAGCTGCACCTAGAGGAGCTAATTCAGCGACAGGCGGAGGAACAAACCATTTGTATGCTATCACTAGTCGCTAAGAGCAAAAGTATTCGCCAGATGTTGTCACTAGTCTGATCAAAGTCTTTTCTTTGGGTTTATATGCTTTGCTAGTTCCAGGGGTGAGTCTATATTTTGTGACTCCTTGTATTGCCATGAATTTTGATCTTCTTCCTGAGCAACTTCATGAGCCCTTTAGTGTTTCTACACCTGTTAGTGAGTCTATTCTAGTTGAGATAGTTTATCGTGATTGTACAGTTTCCATCAATCAGAAGGACACCATGGCTGACTTAGTCGAGTTAGACATGGTAGATTTTGATGTTATTCTAGGTAAGGACTGGCTTCATTCTAGTTATGACTCAGTTAATTGTAGAACTTGAGTAGTTAAGTTCCAGGTTCCTAATGAGCCTATTATTGAGTGGATAAGTAGTTAAACAGTGCTTAAGGGTCATTTTATTTCATACCTTAAGGCGAGAAAGTTATTTTCCAAGGGGTGCATCTATCACTTAGTCTTAGTTATTTACTATAGTGTTGAGTCACCGCCTATTCTGTTAGTTCCAGTAGTGAGTGAGTTTCAAGAGGTCTTTCTAGATGATCTTCCCAGAGTCCCTCATTTCTGGGAGCATCTCCAACCGGTGCTCCATCCCTAGTAAGTGCTACCCTTCCTCGGTCTCTACCCCTTGATCTTGCTCTACCCCTGCCTCGACCGTGACCTCTCACTGCAGATTCCTCAGCTGGAGCATTGAAGGGAGCTACGGGCCTGATGCCGTTGAATATAGTGTTAACAATCTGTGGATAAAAGAGTGGAGGTTAGATACGAATTTGAATCGCCAGATACCAATTGAAATGAAGTTATAGCATGAAAGTAGACAAGAGAAGACAGAGAAATTTCTTAAAGTCCTATAGCCTCTCAAAGAAGAGTACAAATATCTTCGTATAGTTCCGCAAGACTCTACTAGACTCATCTTGGTACATCGAGATCAACAAACCTAGGCTCTGATAACAACTTTGGCACGATCCAGACCATCGTGATTGGCACCCAAACTAACCCTCCGATGGGAGAACCATTTATGCTAATTAGATAACAACCTAAATCAAAATACTAAGATATTTAAGTTACAGAAGCAAGTTAAATGATAAGGAAAGCAATAGGGAGTTCCCATAAACTGCAAAACAATAGTCTAACAACTAAACAAATCTAAACAAGAAGGGTTACAACCCCAAACTAATGTACTTAAAGAGAACTCATGACATCCGGGAAGAACTGGCTCACCCTTGAATTTGAACGATCACTGATCTTCTAAACGAGGTCTATCAATAGTTGCCTGAAGTTGCCCTGTACTCAACAAAAAAGAGCAAGTGCAGTATCAGTACACAACCATAGTGTACTGGTATGATCACATGGCTATCCCACTAAGTGCAACTTACATAAGCCATTACAACAATATAACAACATGCATATACCGAATACATATAATATCAACAATATTCAAGAACAATGGAGCTTTTCACAAGTCTCAATTATACAGTTATGTCAAGTCAATGGTCCTCTCATGGAACCCAAACCCAAACTGTTAGCATACCGAAAAGTGGTACCCGATCCAAGGATTATGCCGGAACGTGGCAACCGGTCCTATAATTATGCCGAAACGTAGAAACCGATCTAAGTTAATGTGTCGGAATGCAACACCCGATCCATTCAACAATCCCCAATTACAATCACAAAGTACATTCTCATAATCATACAATCAAGTCATGATTCATGGCATTTATCATTCATATATCCTTATATAAAATTAATGTGATCAATAATGCAACAGTCACATATATACATGTATCATAATGAAGCAAGATCAAACATACATCACACAATCATAGAATCACAACCACCACCTACCTCGAAACGAGCTTGAAACCCCTAAGAAACATGGTTCTTCCCTTTCAAGATTCGTTCTGCTTTTTCTTGGTCTACAAACAATCATAATAACACGGAAATCAATAAAAAATCACTAATTACCCAAATTACTAACAATTCTATCAACCTTAGATCATACCCATGATCCCCATACCCAGATTAGGGATTTTTTTACCATAATTTCCAGATCAAAACTCTCACCCATCGATAATTAACCATTAGATTATGTTCTACGGATCGAAAAATGGATTCGGGGAGTTGAAACCTTACCTTTATCCTTAAGAATGGTGGGAAACTGTCAAGAAAATACCTGGGTTTGTTCCTTAGCTCTCAAGTTTGTAAATTGCAGAATAAAATGTTTTTAGGGGTTTATTTCCGACTTTAAGTCGCGTCTGCCCCGCTATGGCGGCACTAACCCCGCTACAAGGGCCCCGCCCTGACGGCAGAAATCCCACCTCAGCGGCTTGCATGGAACCAATGAGCAAAATTAATAATTCCAAGACCCCATTTCACAACACACCTTCAACCAACGACACTTAGAAACTACAGTTCATGCTAAGATCAGTTTCGAGAGTTCTACTCACTTAAATTCAATTTCGTAAAGTCGTACGGGTTCCTTAATGACTTATCTATCTACTCATGTGGTCAAATTCATAATTAGATCACCCAATTGCTACCAGATTTTCCTAGAACTCACAGATTCCAATTTCATCCAAATCTAGACTAGGTTGGAAAATCTCAAGTTCCTACAAAAAAGTTTTTTGGCCCAAATGTTTTCCCCATTGGCTTTTCTATTACGACGGGAATAGGTCGTACAGCGCGGGTACGTATACTAGTATATATATATAATTTATTTATTTTTATATATACACACACACAAAATTATGGATCAATTTCAAAATAAAATATATTACTGATTTTTTTAACATAATATATTATTGTGATTATTATGATCTGGATTATCAAGATTTCAATAGTAAATATTTGAAACAACTAGTGTGACCTCCAAGCATATACTGAAAATCTTGAAGAATCATAGTAAATATTTGAAAAATTATGTGACCCTCCAAGGATTTACTAAAAATCTTGAAAAATCGACATAACTTAATGTTAAAGAAAATTCTTGCCAATATTCAAATAATAAATCATGAGGATTGTTAAAATTTTACTTGAAGTCCTTACATATCACCATACGCTCGCTTAACAATCATTGAAAGCATGTTTTTATTTTTAGCGTGGAGTCATTTATTCTTAAAGATTTTTCTTTATGAAGCCAACTTTAGATATAACATCAAAAAATCTTATTTATGCAACTCATTTTTTATTTATTTTGTATGTCATTTATATGTCTAAATGTCACGCTAGATATGAAGCTATTATATGTCTAAGCTTCAGGCTTTGGCAAGGTCACAAATCTAGTAAAAATGAATGAATGTTGACTTAACAAGTAATTATATATTTGATTAATAATTACTATATGTCTAAGGTTTAATCTTTCTAGCACTACATCCTCAGTCAATAATGTTTGAAAGTTAACCTTGATATGAACGTAATTTTAGTAAAATATCTTTGAAATAAATTTTCTTAAAAACATAACTAATAATTCCTTAGCTTTCCTCCAAATGTCATTTGTTTTTTCTTTATTCAACAACAATGAATCCAACTGCTTCTTGCTTTGCCCACAATGTTTACGATAGTTAAATGAGCATTAAACTAAATCATTGAAAATCTAAGTAAAAAAATAATTGAAAGTATTCTCAATCATATAAAAGAGAAATAACCTAACTTAGGAAGAATCAACTTTCTTTTATCTTAAAGTTTACTCCACTGCTACTTCAGTTGGAATTATAGAGTCAGAGAGGAACAAAGGGCCGAGGAAGTAAGAGGGAAAGGTTGGAGACTTACTGAGAGTTGTGATCCAACCACAAGACGAGGCACCTTTGTTAAAACCACTCCAGGTAACCACTGATCCACCTGATAATGTCTCTACAAGCAGATAAGGAGAATTAGAAAATGAAGGAAAGGGAAAAAAATAAAGTGAAAATCTACCTCTGCAAGCTTAGAAGAAAACATGGCAAACAAGAGAAAGGTATTCATGTGTAACGAACTGTTACAGTCGTTATAGAAAAAGCCATTGGGGAAAATTTTTGGTCCGGAAAACTTTTTGGTAGTAACTTGGGATTTCCTAGCCTAGTCTGGTTTTGGACAAAATCGGAATCATGTGATTCTAGGGAAATCTGGTAATGATTAAGAGATTTAATAAGGAATTTGATTTCATAAGTGGATAGCTAAGGCGTTAAGGAAACCCGTATGACTTTACAGAATTGAACTCGGGTGAGTAAAACTCCTGAAACCGATCTTAGCTTGAACGGGTAGTTTTAGAGTGTCAAGGGTTGAAGGTGTGTTGTGAAATGTGAGTTTGAAACTCTTAAATGGACTCTCTATTTCCATGCAAGACGCTAGGGTGGGATTATTCCCGCCTTGGTGGGGCTGTTGTGGCGGGATGGTGGCTGACATTGCGGGCAGTCGCAAATTAAGTCGGAAATAAACCCCAAAAATATCATTATTCTGCAAACTTTATTCTTAAGAGTTAGGAGATGAACCAGGGCGACTTCTTGACAGGTTTTGACCATTCTTGAAGTTAAAGGTAAGGTTTTTACTTCCCGAATCTATTTTTCGATCCATAGAATGTAAATTCACGTGTATTTATTGTTGGGGGACGGTTTTGGAACTGATTTGGATGGTGGGAAAAAAGCTCTAGCTGCATATTAGGATGATGGGTTTGGCCTAGGGTTTATGATTTTGATTGTAATCCGAGTAATTAGGCCTCATTTATTGAGCGTCACGTTATATTGATTTTATGTAGACCAAGAACAAGCGGAAAGAATCTGGAAAGGGAAAAATCAAGTATTTTAGGAGAGTTCAAGCTTTGTTCGAGGTAGGTGATGGTTGTGATTTTATGTTGGTATGATGTATGTTAGTAATTACTTCATTTTAATACGTGTATGTATGTGAATGTTGCACAGTTGATCGGCAAATGCGAATACGTATAAAAAAGGATTATATGCCATGAATCAACACCTGATAGTATGATTATGAGAATGTACATTGTTATTGTGATTTTGGCTTGTTTAATGGATCAGGTGTTACGTTCCAACACACTAACTTTGATCGTGTGCCACATTTCGGTGCATATATGGGATCGGGTGTCACGTCCGACACACTAACTTGGATTTGGTACCACGTTCCTGTAAACTAATAGTTTGAGTGTGGGTTCCATAAGAGGACCATTGACTTGTCATATAAATGCATTATTGAGAATGTTGAATTGTTCGTTGATCCTGATATGATGACTGATATTGTATATGTTCGGTATATGCCTGTTTTATTTTATTGTGGTTACTTGTATATGCTTCACTTATTAGAATAGCCGCGTGATCCTACCAGCAAACTGTGGTTGTGTACTGATATTGCACTTCCTCTTTCTTTGTTGAGCACAGGGCATCTTCAGGCGTCTACTGACATACCTCATATAGAAGACTAGTGATCGATTCGAATTCAAGGGTGACACTGTTCTTCCAGGCTACCATGAGTTCTCCTTTTGCTCAGTCCATCTTATTCAGACTTAGATTAGTTCTTTAAAAAATTGTATGTTTAATTAGGTTGTACCCATTTTCCGTAGACTTATGGTTCCTTGTTAGAGTTTTGGTATGTTGACTTTCAGATTCTGGGGAATATTTCTGCAATGTTTGTTAGTCGTTGTTAGATCTTTTGGAGTGTATGGAAACTCTACTTTAATTCTGCATTTAAACCTGCTTTCGTATCTTCAAATGCCTTAGTCTTTGGTTGAGTTGTTTAGTTTTGGGATTAGTTGGTTAGTAGTACTGGTTCTCCCACTGGAGGGTTAGTGTGGGTGCCACTCAGGACGGTCTGCGTCGTGACATCATGACCTAAAGCGAGTGGAAGAGGAAGGTTGGATTCCATTCCCATCGGTGACATGGAGAGAAATATAGGGAGCTCAAATTGAAAACCCTACCTTTTAGGAAACATGTTATAGAAGCCGATAACCTCACTAAGTAGGTTGGGCTTTTTGTTTTAGCACTGTTTTTGGGTTAAGCCAATTTTGGTTTGGACTTTTATTTGTTTGTACAACCTTAATTAATTTGGAATAAAGGAGTTCGAGCTCATATATTTGGTTTAAAAGAATCTTAGATGTTGTACACGTTTCAAATTTAATCTTGTGTAACTTTATCTGAAACTTTAATCAATTTAGCTTGCACCTATGATTCTCCTTGTGTCCTAAATCATCTTCAGTACATCTCATGTAGTTATTATCATGTCCAAATGACATAGTACTAGTCTACAATATCTTTGTGGCATGTGATTTAAAAAAAAATATGTGTGACTGTCACGAATCACGAATGACATGAAATGACGTATAAGACCTCGAGAGACCCTACAAAATTCACTTGAGATACGTACAACACAACATAATATAAAATACAAGAATTAAAGTAAGAAGTCTCATATCATGAAACAGTATGACATAAAAGCGAAAGTCTGCTCATAATCTTGACAAGCCAATTTAATACATCAAAAGAAAGGTTGGGACTAACTCATACACCATATACAAGTCTCAAGAGTAAATGACACCAAAAGGTAAAGTTTCCATGGTTTTCCCTTGAAGTATGAGGACTCGCCGAATCAAGCAATAGTAACAATCCATTTCTAGCAACAAGCGGGAAGAGAGGGAGCATCACACCCTACATTATGAGACAATGTAGGCACAAGTATCCATT
Organism: Solanum gracilifrons; assembly: GCA_029582605.1. Classification (NCBI taxonomy): domain Eukaryota; kingdom Viridiplantae; phylum Streptophyta; class Magnoliopsida; order Solanales; family Solanaceae; genus Solanum; species Solanum gracilifrons. The sequence goes on from JAJOOH010025491.1 coordinate 8,915, forward strand.
AGTGCATGGAATTTACCATGTATGAAGAATATGAATAATAATGAAAAACATTATCATAAGAGGACATAAATGAAAACATGATATGCATGACTAAGCTAAAATATAGTAAAACTGTTAAGGTAGAATCATAAATCATGAATGTGGTCAATGCATCTTAAAATTATATTGAAATCGTTATACAAACCTTTAAAGTAAATTTATTTCATTTTGTTGGATATTAGCTTTAATCGACAATAAACCATGCGAGCTATAATATGGAACCCGATGAAACTCCCACACCGAGAAGGGAGAGTCTACTTACAAAGGTAGAACTCCGTATCCCTCATTCATTTTGTCTATGTGGATCCACTACTTATGTCATTTAAGAAAATCCTACAGGCGCACGTAATTTGGAATTAGAAGTTACTACTAGAGACTACCCTATTTGAGCCTCCACCTCAAGTTCTCTTAGTGCTAAGTAAAATCCCAATGGAACAATCATATTCATAAACATATCATCAGACATAGAAAAACACAATTAAGTTACTAATCCAAACTTAAATGATCATGTAGTAGCTCCTTAAATCATGAAACATGAATCATATATGTGTGAGAAAATCTTTCACCAAACCATGATTTCTTAATATGTGAGAAAGCCTTTCACAAAAAAATTTATGCTTATTTTAAAGCAACGTTTGGATCATAAAACATCTCTTCATAAATCATGCATAAACTCTCATAAATCATCTTTTATAAGTTCATCTATTTTTTTTAAATATAAATTTATATCTTCATAATTCATATCTTAAAATTATGAATAATGCACGGCTCTTATAGAAATCCATTGGAAATCATGTAGTTTAATCAAAATATGCATAGGAAGATTTAAATTGAACAATTAATATAATATCAAGTAAGACCCATGGAGATAACAAGAAACCCTAAGCAATTTAGGTAAAAAAATGATTTTGGAGAATTAAGATCATTTGGGACTCAATGGGTGAATGGAACCCATTTATGAATTCCCACGTACCTTGATAAACAAAACCCAAAAACAATGGAGAAAAATGAGACTTTAAGCTTGAAACCTAGCTTTCTTCTTAAACTTAAAAGAGAATTGGAGAAGATGAATGTGAATGAGATTTGGGGTTTTGAGAGAATGCAAAAGTTGGGGTAGTTTTAGGAAGAGAAAGGTAGTTATAACACTTAGAATAAGGATCAAAATGACATATTATAGGCATTATTTGTAAGGGAAAAGACCTAAACACCCTTCAAAATTAACTGTTGAACAATACAACTGGTTGGACCAATAGGCAATGTTCCGTAGAACTTTCTACGGCCCATACTCGGCAACCGTAGAACCTACTTCAGAATCTCAAAAATCATTCAAATTTCCACAAGATCTTTCTACGGTCCGTTGTCCAATCTACGATCCATGGACCCCATCCGTAGATCACAAGTTCAATTCCAAAATTTTAGTAAGTTTAGATCACTCTTACGATACCATCCTACGGCTCGTCCTGGCTACTCGTAGGTCAAACTTTAGAAACTTAAGATTTTATGTGACACCTCGGATTCAATAAGGACTAGGAATGATCAAGTGGGCCACTCACAAGTGCAAAGATACACCATGGAAGTCCTCCTTGGAACCCTAGGAGGGCCATGAAGAGGATCACGATCCATTGGAGGTCCATGAAGAGATCACAATCCAAGAAGGGAGTTGATGGCCCGTGGTGAGCTTCACTCCCCATAGGGGTGTCGGTGAAAAATTTCCAGAAGCTTTTAGGGAGGGCTCCCCTCCCATGACCCTTTTGACAGCTCGTGGTAGGCGTCATGAGGCATGAAGGTGATCGTGGAGGATGGCTAGCCTTCAGGGGCCACTACCCAAAGACCACGGTTGCCTCAACAGGCCGTGGTCCCTTAGCCTTCAAGTCAAGTCTTCAATTCCACCATTGAATTTAAGCAATTGTCATTTAGGAATGATGGTTTTCATCCATGGAGCCTTTTCCTCAATGTAGTTCCCATCTTTTCCAATTTTCAAAGTTAGAAATCCCCAATTGTCTTAGGGTTTTTCTTCTTTGTTATGGGTTCTCTTAATAATTTATTTAATTGATTTATCTTTTTTTTTTGCATGAATTGGTTTAATCTCATAGTTTTATGATGATCCCCCATCAACCCATGTAATTCCCATGTTTTTCAAGTTATGATCATATGATGTGGGTTTATAATTAAGATAGAAAAGTTTATGAAATCAAGCATGCTCTCATGAAATTTATGTAAATGTTTTAAAGATTATTTAAGAGTTAAGCATCAATGATATTGCTATTTTTGTGTTGTTGAAAGGATTTCTCATATAGACATTAAAGTATGATTGTGAAAGGATTTCTCACATAATAGGGTTTTTAGGGTTGAAAGGTTTTCTCACCTAAAATGAACCAATGTTAAGGAGCTATTCTAATGTTAAGGTAGGAGGAGATTAACGATTTTCTCTAATTGAAAGTCAAGAGGCGATTACCCATATCACATGATTTAGGGACGATAGTCGATTACTCATGTTCCTTTAAGAGCTAAGATGAATATGATTAAAAACTATTATGTGGAAGTTAATCTTAGTATCGAGTGGACAAGTGTCGATTAACCGTGTCCAATAAACAATGTGCCAACATAGGATTAGCTACATAATCATTAGCTAGTGGATCCACATATCTAGAAGTGCATGGTCCTTACATTGGAAAGTAGGACAACCCTTTTTGGTGTGGGAGACACCGGATTCTATGTTCATAAATCACATGGTCTGACATGTCGGTTAAGGCTACTTCCCACAAACAAGTTAAAGATGAACCAAGGTTACTTCAAGGAAGTATCTCATACATGTTTAAGATGATGTTCACTTGAATTGATAATGTTTTACGACATATTCTTTCTAACATTCAAGATTCGTGTTTTAGCTTGACCATTGCATGCTCATGAAAATGCCTCTTTCTAGCATGACTTTATATGTTTTTATGCATGGGTATCATACTTGGTACATGTTTGTACTAACACATACTCTTGCCTACATTTCCCCAAATGTACGATCTGACAGTGAGGGTTCCCAGTTTAGTGGCTAGAGTTATTTGAGGATATTCCGACGTTTGGTGAGTCATCATGCTTCGAGGAAAAGATATTATTTTCAGTCTTTCCTTACTTTTGGTTTTGGAACATGATGTACGGGCTATGCCTCGATTCATTCTTATGTACTAGATGTCTTTGATACGATATTTAGACTTTCCCTTTACTTTCATAAATTTTTTAGATATTGAAATATTTCTCTTAATATCTTTTATTCTATTATCTTGTATGATGAAGCTAAGTGGCTTGTATGGACTTCTCGGGGTCTTATACGCTATGTTGCACATAAGGGCTAGCTCGGGTTATAACAAACTTGGTAATTAGAGCACAAGGTTTAGAAAGGTCCTAGGAAGTCTTATGCATCGTCAAGTAGAGTCTTGTTCATGAGTGTGAAGCGCGCCACATTTATGAATGAGAGACTACAAGATGTTTAGGAAACTCCTCTTCTTTCTTTAGTCTAAAGTTGTGCGATATGGTTTAACTCTATAAGGTATCTCTCCTAATCCTTATTTGTTGCTCTATAGGATATGTCTACTTGAACAGCTTATGCTAGAAGGAATATGGGAGAAAATGTGGAACGAGAAGCTCCTCAAGGTCCGGTCTATCCTTTCGCCGAGTAAGTGACTAATGTGGAGTTTAGGGCTGTTTTTCAAGTATTGGCTAAATCCATGACGGCCCAATACAATAGAGAAGTTGTAGTCCCCATGAACCCAAATGTGGGTATAACGACATCTAGAGTGAGGGTCTTCACTAGAATTTATCCTCTACCATTTTATGGTTCTAGGGTCGAGAAAGACCCTAATAGCTCATTGATGAGGTTTACAAGGTGTTGATGATTATAGGAGTGACGCCGGTAGAGAGACGGGGGAGTTGGCCACTTATCAACTTAAGGGTTTTGCTCAAGTTTGGTTTAACCAATGGAAAGAGGGGAGACCGGACGATGCGGGTCGCCTTGATTGGGAAAAGTTCAAAGTTTCTTTCCTTGATAGGTTCTTTTCACTTGAGATGAGAGAGGAAAAGGTTCTTGAATTCATCAACCTTCTTCAAGGAAGTATTAGTGTGAATGAATACGCTTTGAAGTTCACACAATTGTCTAGATATGCTCCTACTATGATTGTCCATCTTAGGGAAAGAATAAGTAAGTTTGTTTCGAGTGTCCCTGATATGGTGGTTAAGGAATGTCGTACCGCTATGCTTGTCAATTATATGGACATTTATCATCCCATAGTTCATGCTCAACAAATTGAAGAGGAGAAACTTAAGGAAAATTCTAGGGAGGCAAAGAGGGCTAAGACTGGTAATGGTAATTTCTCACATTCAAGTTCCAAGGGACATGGTCTTTCCAAGTTCTGACAAAAGTTTTCAGGTCAAGGTTCATCCAATGTTCCTTCTAATAACAACAAAGAGAGGGTGTCTAACCCTAATCCTCAAGGAGGAAGTGGTAGTGAGTCTTTATTGCCTATTTGTGCTAAGTGTGGAAGGAAGCACGAGGGTAAGAGTCTAGAGGGTTCCAATGCTTGTTTTGGTTGTGGTAAGATGGACCACAAAATAAGATATTGTAATTTAGTTGCTAAGAACAATAAAGATAATCGTTGAAAGGTTCAACGTAATCCTTCATCTAGTCCTAGTGGAAGTCAGAAGCAAAACAAATTTTATGCACTTCAGACTTGATGTGAACAAAACGGTTCTCTCGATGTGATTACTGGTGTATTTAAAGTCTTACAACTTGAGTTTTATGCTTTACTGGACCACGGTGCTACCTTTTTTCGTGACGCCATTTGTGCATATGAGGTTTGATACTCTTCCGGATGTGTTGTTAGATCCATTTTCTCTTTCTACTCCTGTTGGTGATGCTATTAAGGGCTAAGACGATCTACACAAAGTGTCTTGTTTCCTTGTCCCATAGAGTTAGTCTTATTGACCTAGTAGAGCTTGATATGCTAGATTTTGAAGTTATCCTTGGTATTGGTTGGTTGCATTCATGTTATAATTGTATTGATTCTAGAACTCGTGTAGTCAAGCTTCAATTCCCAAATGAACCTGTCATAGAGTAGAAAGGGGGAAATTCTATGTCTAAGGGTAAGTTTTTCTGTTGTCTTAAAGATAGAAAGACGATTTCTAAGGGTTGCATATACCATCTAGCTAGTTAAGGTGAGGGATGTAGATTTCGAATCCCCTACTCTTAAGTCAGTCCCCGTTATTAATGAGTTTACAGAAGTGTTTCTAGATGATCTACCCAGTATTTCTCCCGAAAGGGAAATAGACTTTGGTATTGATCTCCTCCCAGATATGCAACCTATGTCTATTCCTCCTTATCAAATGGCTCCGAAAGAACTAAAGGAGTCAAAAAAGCAATTGAAATATTTGTCGGATAAGGGTTTCAACTGACCAAGTATCTCTCTGTGGGGTGCTCCAGTTGTAACACCCGATGAAACTAGTAAGACTAAACTAGAGCCTAACGTAAAATTTTTAGCCTATATAGGTTTAAGGAAATGAATATAGTCGTAAACTAACCTCTGAAAAGTAAGACACGTGTTTTGGGATTTAAACACCAAGGGACGACCCTCAAGGACCAACCATGGGTCCTTGAGGAGGACCCAAGAGAAGGCCCAAAAAGCTGCCAAAAACCAACAGCACCTACGGATGGGCACCCACGAACTGTGGGTGGACTCACACCCCATAGGTAGGGATCATGGGTCGAGCCTGAGCCTCCCTATTTTCTCCCCCTCTCTATTGCAAAGCACGGATTACCAGTACGGCCCGTGACCCCACCCACAGTCCGTGGGTGGGGATTTCGTTAGTCATCACTGAATTAGGTCCTTAGTTTTTAAGTTGGGGTTCAGGGAATGGGCTTAGGATTAATTAACTAACTAATTAAGGTTGTTTAATATTAATTAAGACACCTATAAATACTTAATATGACCCTTAAACTAAACAAACTAACTCATTCTCACAAGACCCAAATCAAAAAGTCTCTCCTCCAAAATTTCTCTCTCTAGAAACCACCATTGAAGATAAAGAAGATCTAGGAGACCAAGGCTCAAGAACTCAACTTTCCTCTTCAATATCGTGAAGGATTTCCACTCAAGGTATGGTAGTGTTGAGTTATGGATAGCTTCCTTCCATAAAGCCCTTCAAAACTCTATTTCTCAAAGTTCAACTTCTCCAAGAACCTAGGGTTTTCAATCTATGGCATGGATTCACTTCCAAAACGATTTTAATGTGATTATTGAGTTTTATTATGATAAATTTGATGAATTACTACTGTTTCCCAAAAGAATCTATCTAAGAATCCATGAATCTCTAAGTTTCCCTAAATTAGATCTTGAAGCATGAATATAGGCCTTTGTAAGTAAATTGTGTTCGAAATATGTATGTGATGAATTGCATACTGAATTAGGTTATTATACATGTTCAATGAAGTAATTCTAGAGATATTGATGCATAGTGATCTATAACCCTAGAATGGGACAAAGTATGAAAAGTAGCTATATGTATGAAACGTGTGTGTATTCAATTGGATTGCTTGTAGAGTAAAGTACTTCTATTATGATCTAATTATGATATTTTTTAGATGATTATCCTCATGCACACACATAGGTATGAAGCTCATGTAATGTGAAAGGTTTGTACCATATGTTGGTTCTAAGGGTTGAAAACTAGTCTACCCTAATGAATCTAGGAGCTATAGAATGAGTTGAGGATTGAGTGTCAAGACATTCCTTCCAATTTATCAACTTGAGTCAAGACTTAATATAAACTTGAAAAGGGAATTAATGTTTAGCACTGAAAGGATATGACCATGAGATAGAAGTTTCTACACTAGTTGAGTCCGGCTTCCCAAATGGGTTCCTTTTACACTAGTTGAGTCTGGGTTCCCAAAGTAGTTGTCTCATGAGATGGAAACCTTATACCATAGTTGTGTCCGGGTTTCTAAAAGCAATATTAATATCCCATAAAATATGTGTCCACATAGGTCTTTAGCTAGTGGATCCACGTAAGCTAAGACTTATAGTTCTACCTTAGTTAAGTAGGACAACCCCTTTTCGGTGTGGGGTAGACACCGGATTCCATGACTAAGATCTTATGGTCTATGTCGGTTAAAGCTAACTCCCATTATGATAGAATGAACTAGAATTGGAATTATGAACTATAATCACTTAAAAAGTGTTCCTTAGTGTGGATAGGGGAATGAGACCTTGTCCATACATTTCACAAGGTTGCTTTAATGATTCTTATGGTTTTTTTTTCCTTATGTTGAGATGATTAATATGTTGAATATGGAAGTACTTTATACTTTTGCACTTATTTGTATGATAGTTCATAAACTTGATCAAATGCATAGTTTTCAAACTAGATGTCCTTTTTTAGCATACTAAATTGTTTTCATGCATAGCTAGCATACTTAGTGCATTAATTGTACTAACCTATATTTCTTCTATGTTTCTACTAAGGTAGGTTCCGACGTCTAAGGCGATTCATTTTAGTTCAAGCTTGGGTTGACTACTTTTCAAGCTTGTGGTATGTCCTCATGGATCCGAGGACAAAAGCTTTTATTGTTGTTTCATTTCTTTAGTTGTACTAGACATTTTTTATATTCTCTGTTGTAAGGGCTGTGACTGTAGTATTTTGAGACTCCGATTGTAGTAGTTAGCTTATTGAGACTCTGTCTAGACTTTCGCTTTACTTTTATGAAAGATTTTTAAATACTTGTATTTGTGTTTTATTCTTTATTATTCTATTCTTATGTGATGATGATATGCTAACTGGCTTACTTGGGTCCTTCGGGATTCCATGTGCCATGTTACGTCTAGGGGGTACCCTTGGGTCGTGACAAACTTGGTAATCAGAGCAAAAGGTTTAGAATGATTCTAGGATTATGTCTCATAAACCACGTCTAGTAGAGTCTTGTTCATAGTGTGAAGCGCGCCACATTTATGTGTGAGAGGCTATAAGATGTTAGGAACTAACACTTCTTTCATACTCTTAAGTCATGCCATAGAGTTTAACTCTATAGAGTCTTCCTTCTAATCCTTTTTTTGCATCTTCAGGAAATTAATACACGAAGGGACAACGCAAGAAGACTGGAAGAGGAGAATGTGGATCAAGGAGTTCCTCAAGGGAATCACGCTCCTCTAAATGAGCAAGCTCCGGTTGATCCGGTAAATGTAACTCTAGAAGAATTTAGGGCTTCTATGCAAATGATAACTCTAGCCATGATGGCCCAAACTCAAGCCATGACGACCCAAGCTCAAGTCGTAACAACTCAAGCCAAAGCTATGATGGCTCAAACCGCTAGGGATGTTGAGCCTCTTGTGAATCCCAATGTGAGTTCTATAGCTTCGAGATGAAGGGATTTTTTGAGGATGAACTCCCCCAAGTTTATTGGTTCCAAGGTGGAAGAAGATCCATAAATGTTTGTTGATGAGGTTAGCAAGATACTTGGTGCTATGGGGGTGTCTTCGGAGGAAAAGGCGGAGCTAGCCGCCTACCAACTAAAAGACGTAGCTTAAATTTGGTATGAACAATGGAAGGATGAGAGGCCAAGAGGATCGGGTCCCATAAGTTGGGAGGTGTTCAAAGAAGCATTCCTTAATAAGTTTTTCCCCCTAGAGTTAATGGAACAAAATTGGATGAATTTATGAACCTTAGTCAAGGGGGTATGTGTTTGAAGGAGTATTCTCTTAAGTTCACCCAACTATCCAAGTATACTCCAACCTTGGTGGCAAATTTAAGGGCTAGAATAAATAAGTTTGTGATGGGAGTGTCCGGTTTAGTTGAAGAAGAATGCCTTACAAAAATGCTTCATAATGACATGGATATTTCAAGGCTCATGGAATATGCTCAACAAATGGAGGAGACAAAAATCAAGAAATGAATAGAGAGGTAAAGAGGACTATAACCGGTGAAGGGAATTTTTCTAATGTTAAGTCCTATGGGCAAGGTCGGAAAGGGTTCAAACAAAGGTTCTCCAATCAAGGCTTCTCTAATACCCCAAGGGTTGACAAGGATAGGGTTTCCTACCCTAAGCCTCAAGGGGGCAATAGTGGTGGTTCATATGTGCTAGGCCTAATTGTGCTAAATGCGGTAGAAAACATGAAGGAAAGTTCTTAGTGGGCTCGGGTGGTTGCTATAGTGGTGACAAGAGTGGCCACAAGATGAGAGATTATCTCATGCTCAAGGTTAATGGGAGAGAAGATAATAAAGATCATCCAAGTGGTTCCAGCTCCAATGCTCAAAAGCAAAACCACTAGTTTGCTCTTCAATCACGAGGTGACCTAGAGAGCTCCCCGGAAGTAGTAATCGGTATGTTGCAAGTCTTTTCTATTGATGTATATGATTTATTAGATCTCAGTGCCACTTTATCTTTTGTTACACCTCTTGTGGCTATGAAGTTTGAAATAATCCCTGAAATTTTAGTAGAGCCTTTTTCGGTTTCCACCCCGTTTGATGACTCGGTAGTGGCAAAAAGAGTCTATAGGAATTGTCCTATTTCTTTGTCCCATAAAGTCACTTTGGTTGATTTGGTAGAATTAGACATGCTTGATTTTGTTGTAATTTTTGGCATAGACTGGTTGCATGCATGTTATGCTTCAATAGATTGTAGGACTTGGGCGGTCAAATTTCAATTTCCAAAATAGCCAATTTTAGAGTGGAAAGGGGGGAATTCTATTCGTAGAGGTCAATTTGTTTCATGTCTAAAATCTAGTAAAATGATCTCCAAGGGGTGCATTTATCAAATTTTTAGGGTCCAAGGTCCCTTCTTTAGAGTTGGTCCCCGTGGTGAGTGAGTTTCCGGAAGTCTTTCCCGATGACTTACCTGATTTTACTCCCGAATGGGAAATAGACTTTGGCATTGATCTTTTGCCGGATACACAACCCATATACATCCCCCCATATAGAATGGCTCCAGCTGAATTGAAAGAATTAAAGGAACAACTAAAGGATTTGCTAGACAAGGGTTTCATTCAATCGAGTATCTCTCTTTGGGGTGCTTCGGTATTGTTTGTGAAAAAGAAGGATGGGTCCCTTAGAATATGTATTGAATACCGTCAGTTAAACAAGGTGACTATAAAGAATAATTATCCACTTCCTACAATTGATGATTCGTTTGACAAACTCCACGGGGTTAGCTATTTTTCAAACATTTATCTACGTTCGGGCTATCACCAACTAAGGGTGAGGGGGTTGCCATTCCCAAAATGGCCTTCTGAATGAGATATGGTCACTATGAATTCCTAGTAATATCTTTTGGTCTAACTAATGCCCCGGCGGCATGCATGCAAAGGTTAGTAAGTGTGAGTTTTGGTTGAGGTCGGTAACTTTTCTTGGCCATGGGGTTGTCTAGCAAGGGTATTGAGGTACATCCCAAAAAGATGGATGCGGTCAAGGGTTGGCCTAGACCTTTAAATCCTACCGATATTAGAATATTTTTGGGTTTGGCCGATTATTATAGAAGGTTCGTAGAGGTTTTTTCCTCCATTGCTTCTCCATTGACGACTATAACTCAAAAGAAAGCTAAGTTTGTGTGGTCGGAGGCTTGTGAGAAAAGCCTCCAAGAATTGAAAGATAGACTTACTTCCACCATTGAAGAAGAAGAAGAACTAGGAGACCAAGGCTTAAGAACTCAACTTTCCTCTTCAATTTCATGAAGGATTTCCACTCAAGGTATGGTAGTGTTGATTTATGGATAGCTTCCTTCCATAAAGCCCTTCAAAATTCTATTTCTCAAAGTTCAACTTCTCCAAGAACCTAGGGTTTTCAATCTATGGCATGGATTCACTTCCAAAGCGATTTCAATGTGTTTATTGACTTATATTATGATAAATTTGATGAATTACTACTGTTTTCCTAAACAATTTATCTAAGAATCCATGAATATCTAGGTTTTCCTAAATTGAATCTTGAAGCATGAATATGGGTATTTGTTAGTCAATTGTGTTCGAATTATTTATATGATGGATTTCTTACTTGAATTAGGTTAATATACATGTTCAAAGAAGTAATTCTATAGATATTGATTCATAGTGATCTATAACCCTTGAAGTGGGCAAAGTATGTAAACTAGCTACATATATGCGACTTGTGTGTATTCAATTGGATTGCTTGTAAAGTACTTCTATTATGATCTAATTATGATATTGTTTGTATGATTATCCTTATTCACACACATAGGTATGAAGCTCATGTAATGTGAAAGGTTTGTACCTTATGTTGATCCTAAGGGTTGAAGACTAGTCTCCCCTAATGAATCTAGGAGCTATAGAATGAGTTGAAGATTGAGTGTCAAGACATTCCTTCCCATTTATCAACTTGAGTCAAGACTTAATAAAGGGAATTAATACTTAGCACCGAGATAATATGACTATGTGATGGAAGCTTCTACACTAGTTAAGTCCGGCTTCCCAAATGGGTTCCTTTTACACTAGTTGAGTCCGGCTTCCCAAAGTAGTTGTCTCATGAGATGGAAACCTTCTACCATAGTTGAGTCCGGGTTTCTAGAAGAAATCTCCATATCACATAAACTATGTGCCCACATAGGTCTTTAGCTAGTGGATCCACATAAGCTAAGAGTTATAGTTGTACCTTAGGCAAGTAGGACAACCCCTTTTCGGTGTGGGGTAGACACCAGATTCCATTACTAAGCCCTCATGGTCTATGTCAGTTAAATCTAACCCCCATTATGATTTAATGAACTAGAATTGAAATTATGAACTATAATCACTTAATAAGTGTTCCTTAGTGTGGATAGGTGTGTGAGACCTTGTCCATACATTGTACAAGGTTGCTTTGATGGTTCTTATGGTTTGTTTTTCCTTATGTTGAGATGATTAATATGTTGAATATGTAAGTACTTTATGCTTTTGCACTTGTTTGTATGATAATTCATAAACTTGATCAAATGCATAGTTTTCAACTAAATGTGCCTTTTTAGCATACTAAATGGTGTTCATGCATAGCTACCATACTTGGTGCAATAATTTTTCTAACCCATATTTCTTCTATTTTTCTACTAAGGTATGTTCCGGCATCTAAGGCGATTCATTCTAGTTCAAGCTTGGGTTGACTACTCTTTAAGCTTGTGGTATGTCCTCACTGATCCGAGGACAAGAGTTTTTATTGTTGTTTCATTTCTCTAGTTGTACTAGAAATTTTTCATATTCTCTATTGTAAGGGTTGTTACCCTAGTATTTTGAGACTCCGATTGTAGTAGTTGGCTTATTGAAACTTTGTCTAGACTTCTGCTTTAATTTTATGAAAGATTTCTTAGAGACTTGAAATTGTGTTTATTCTTTATTATCTATTCTTATGTGATGATGATAAGCGAAGTGGCTTACTTGGGTCCTTCGGGATTCCATGTGCCATGTTATGTCTAGGGGGTACCCTTGGGTCGTGACACCAGTCTTGTTTATTAGTAAGAAAGATGGTTCTCTCCGTATGTGTATAGACTATCGGTAGTTGAACAAGGTTATTATTAAGAATAAGTATCCTCTCCCAAGGATAGATGACCTGTTTGACCAACTTCAAGGAGCGAGTTAGTTTTCCAAGATTGACCTTCGATCGGGTTATTACTAATTGAGGGTGAAAGAAGTTGATATTCCGAAGATAGATTTTTGAACTCAGTATGGTTATTATGAGTTTTTGGTAATGTCGTTTGGTTTGACTAACGCTCTGATGTCATTTATGAATTTGATCAATAGGGTGTTTAGAGAATACCTTGACATGTTTGTAATTATTTTCATTGATTTATTCAAAAAGTGAGGATGATCACATCGAGAATTTGAGGATTGTGTTGCAAGTCTTCAAGGAACAACAACTCTTTGCGAAGTTTAGCAAATGCGGGTTTTGGTGAAGGTCTGTGGCTTTTTTTGGTCATATTGTTTCAAGTAAGGTTATTGAGGTATATCATAAGAAGACGGATGTGTTTAAGAGTTTGCCTAGACCTCTATCCTCTTCGGATATTAGAAGCTTCTTAGGTTTGGCTGGTTACTACAAAATGTTTTTTGAGGGGTTTTCGTCGATTGCCTCTCCATTCAAAGCGCTGACTTAAAAGAAGGCTCAGTTCATATGGTTCAAAGCATGTGAAAAGAGTTTTCAGGATCTGAAGAATAGACTTACTTCCGGTCCAGTGTTGAATTTACCAGAAGGGACTGATGGTTTCGTTGTTTATTGTGATGCCTCAAGATTTGGGCTAGGATGTGTGCTTATACAAAATGGGAAAGTCATTGCCTATGCTTCAAGCCAACTCAAGATTCATGAGAAGAATTATCCTACCATGACTTTGAACTAGTGGCATTTGTATTTGCCTTAAAGATTTGGAGGCATTATTTGTATGGTGTGCACGTGGATGTCTTTACTGTAACACCCCGAAAATTCTATGACTTAAGTTACATCCTAACGTAGTGTCAATGAGGTATAAAATGAATTCCCCTAAGTTAGTAGACCATCTAGGACTGCTATAGTGGTCTATGAAGGCCTAAGGGAGGAGTGCCAAGCAAAAGGGGCAAGCCAAGGCCTAAGGCCAAGGCTGCCCAAAACTTGGAGCTACTGCCTCAAACTCCACGGCCACCACCATGGCTCGTGGTCATGACCACGGGAAAGTGGGAGGCTTCGTGGAGTTTCCTTGGTCAAGGGAGAGGGACCTCCAAATGTCCTAGACACTGCCTCACCCTTCACGAGAGGGACCACTAGTCGTGGTCCACTTCACGACTCGTGAAGGTGAGGGTGGAGCTCCCTTGGCTTTTAGGTAAATGGGGGGGGGGGGGGTTGTTATGGTAGCTACTGCTCAAGGCAACACATGCACTACTATGGGCTGTGGTGCACTTGACGAGGGAGAGGGGTGGCTCATGATCATCACTTGGCATCAAGGCTTGAAGGCCTTGCCTCCACAAGGCCAAGTCATGACCAAGGCCATCACCACATACTGTGGTACTTACCACAGAATGTGGAAGGCTCCGTTGTCTTGCCTTGGCCAAGTGCTGGCTTGTGCACGAAAGGGGAGCTACTGCCTCCAACTCCACGGGCAGCACCACGGCCTGTGGTGCACTTTCACGACCCAAGAAGGGTAGCCGTGGTCCCTGATGGGGACCATTTAAATGAGGAGTTTTGGGACTTTTACTTTTTAAGTCCTATTTAAGTAGGGGTGTTTTGGGTATATTAGAGGTTAAAAATATATTGAGTTTTAAGTCTAAATTCATGAGTATTGGTCATTATTCACAACACCCAATTGAAATCAAAACTCTCCTACTTCTCTCTAAACTCTCCCTCTAAAACTAAAGAAGAAGAGGACATTGGAGCTAGGGTTTCAAGGTTCTTTCCCAAATTGCTTGGAGTTTCTCCATTGATTCTCAAAGAAACAACTAAGGTATGGTTGCTTATCACTCTTGGGATTCCTTCAAGATGAATTTAAAAATCTCCAAATTCTAGGTTTCAATCTAAAAACGTGGGTCTTCTTTCTAAAGTGAAATTGATGTTATAAAATGACTTTGAATGATTTTATATGAACAATTATGGATGAATTTATGTTGTATTGGTGGTTTCTTGAAGAATTCCCCATGAGACCCATGTTTCTCCTTCTTTCCTAATTCTAACCCTAGCATGTGTTGGATATTAATTGAAGGCTATGAATGGAATGTGATACTATGAAATTCATGTTTGTATGATGATTCTACCCTAGGTTATGTATAATTTCTATGAAATTTAGGGTTGAGTCTTTGAATAAAGCCTTGAAGGCTATGAAGAGGATATGTCAATTGTTTATATTGATATTGATTATATTATTACTTCATGAATTACCTTGTATTATGTATTGGTTATGAACTGGTTGGTAATTGAAGTATGAACATCTCATGAAGGGCGAGAAGGTATGAAGGTTGGTTCTTCTTTGAACTCAATTATGAAAGGTGAATTACTTAGATTGTAATAATGCTATACCTAATGTGTTGTTGTGGTGTTGATGACCTAGTTTCCTCATCCTTAACCCTCTACACTTGAATTAGCTATGAAGTATGTATGTATATTAAAGTATGATTGCTATATGATTGAAAAGTAGTTCTCATGATTGTAGTGTAATGTAAAGTAAAAGGTTTACTCACTTGCTAAGTGTCTCTAAAGTGAAAGGATTGTTACTCACTTATGAACATATATGAGCTATTATGGTAAGATGTCTATATAAGAGTCTAGTAAAGGCTAATGTGAACTTATGTGATGACTAAAGATGATTACTAAAGGGAATTAGATGCTTAGCATCGAAAGGGCATGTAAATGAGATGGGGGTCTCACGTTTAGTAAGTCCGGCTCCCCTCATGGGTTTCTTCACGTTTAGCAAGTCTGGATTACCTACGGTATGTGTTGTCTCATGAGATGGAAACCCCCACGTTAGTAAGTTAGGGTTTCTAGAAGCAATCTCCTTGACCCTTAACTATGTGCCCACATAGGATTCTAGCTTAGTGGACCACCTAGATAGCTGTGTACCAATGGTTACACCTTAGGCAAGTGTTAACCCTCTCTTTTTTGTGTGGGAGTAGAACTTCGGATTCCATGTAGCTCTCATGGTCTATGTCGGTTATTGCAATATTTCCCTAATGTAAAAGTAAATGAAGGTATGAAAGGTGTGAACTCTTACTAGGGCTTTCTTATGGGTTTCTACATAGTGTAAGGGAGGGTATGGGACTTCTCTTGCACATTGCACTTGTGGGATCCTAAGAGATGGTTGTAGTAGTGTTCTCTTATGATTATGATGATTATGATTTATGTATGTTGAAGCTATGTTATGTATGATCATTATGAATATGGTAAGTTATGATGAAATATGATCTTATGAGTGTATGCATGATGTAGGTTGCTTAATGTGATACTTGGCTTTGAATAGGGTTATGGGGTTCTATTCTTTGCATTGCACTAGTATTGC
This sequence comes from Solanum gracilifrons, assembly GCA_029582605.1. Taxonomy (NCBI): domain Eukaryota; kingdom Viridiplantae; phylum Streptophyta; class Magnoliopsida; order Solanales; family Solanaceae; genus Solanum; species Solanum gracilifrons. Next base: position 24,915 of record JAJOOH010025491.1, read on the forward strand.
TTGGGTTGTCTACATGTTGGGATG
>JAJOOH010025492.1:0-33182 GCA_029582605.1 Solanum gracilifrons
ATCTTCACTATTTACTACACCATTATCTTCCTATTCATTGCTAGGAAGACTTCTTCTAGTATAAATAGTGGTGGTCTTCATTTGGTTTGAGATAGATAATATACACTAGAAAAATATAGAGTGAAAGAGTTAGTCAAAAAAGAGAGTTCTTATTAGTTGAAGGGAGGTGTTCTTTTTTGTGGAGCTTTGGACTCAACTCTTGTCCAGAGTTGTTGAGTTATTCTTTGTGAAGGCTGTTGTATCCTGGAGGGGACAAGTCAAAGAGGACTACTGCTGGACCGGTGAAAACATTTGCTGCAGTGGGCTTGAATCTCCTTAAAGAGAGCGAGATATCCGCGCCTCAGCCTGAAGATTTCTTCATTTTTATTTTCAGTTGTAATCTTGTATTTTTGTTATCTTGTAAGTTTTTCACTAACAGTTATACTCATATTGCTACTTCAAGAATCGACAACCGTTAGAAAATTCTTTTTTTTTGGACTTCATTTTTATGGCACAAATAACATAATTTATATACTTAGAGTTTCTGGACTTTCTAAGCTAGCGTTTGACCATAGATTTCTAAATATTCTTGGCAAATATTATTTGGGTGAAAATTTGGGTGAAATTTCACCATGTGTTTGGCCATAGTATTTGGGAAATATATTTCACTTTTTAAAAAAAATATGATTTATACCCATAAGTTTTAAAAATTATCAAAACTAACCATAAATTTGTATTACAAGTCAATTGAATCTTCGTTGCAACAATAACAAATAGTGTCCATGACACTAGAGCAATGTTGTAGTTTGGAGTAAGTGCAACAAGCATCATTCCATACATCGTGAAGTAGACAAAGCACATGACTTTGTTACCCTGAACCGATTGTTCATCATTTTCATCAACAACCATATCATCATTTAATATTCATTGAATATTTCATCACTTCTTTGGTGTTCACGTGAAAAAATATGTAATACCACATACAACTACTATAGAGGGTATTTTTGTAAAAAATAAAAGTTTGGAGTAAAATTTCAATTTTCAAAAGATTCCAAAAAATGAGATTTGGCCCAAATACTAGAAAAAACTAGTATTTGGGAATTTGGGATATTTGCCAAATAATGGCAAATTGTATGGACAAACACTATTTGCCAAATTTTTCCCCATATATTATTTGGAAATCTATGGCCAAACTGGCCCTAAGAATAGCTTCACAAAACGTGTATTCCTTCATGAACCACTTGACATTACCAGAACAAGACTTATTCTAGACAATAAAAATTGGGTCCCAAAAATAATAATCAAGACTGGAAAATAATGCAACAATCATATTTAGTGTTTTCATAGTGCGAGTGCTACAATTTCCTCTGATTCACCTTTTCAGATATAATTTAAGATTCGTCTTTTCAAATATAATTCAAGGGCTTTTGAGCATGATCTCAAATTTGTTCTTGAGCTTGATCTTGAATTTATTCTTGAACTTGATCTTAACTTTATACTTGATTTCAAGGGCTTCAAGTTTGATCTTGAATCTTGTAGTCTAAATCTTGATTTGTGGATTTGATGAACTTGATATAGACTTATCTTGAACTTGATCTTGGATTTAAGAGCTTTGGAGCAGCTTGTTCTTGAATCTTCGATGAACTTAATCTTGACTTTTACTTGAATTCAAGGGATTCGAGCTTGTTCTTGAATCTGATGGTCTTGATCTTGATCGTTCTTGAACTTGAATATTTGAATTAAATACTTGAACTATATCTACATTTTTGATCCACGAGAGTTTCTCTAGCTTCTTGTTAGAATTCCTGGTTCCTTTTCTGAATTATCAGAACCCGAGTTGTGATAGCGACAAAATTTTCTTCGGCCAGTCAGATTTAAGTGATATGGCATATGAGTTTTATGGAGCGGACTTAAATTAAATTCATATTTATTAGATTTAAATAATAATTAATTATATTATTCCATAATATTTATTTAAACTAATATATTCATGAATTTAATATAATCCAAATTATATTTTAAATTTATATTTAGTAAATTTTAAATGATTACACTCATAAGATAGACTTTTCTTAAATTCCATAATCAAAGCTTGTTCTGATTACTCTTTTTCCCTTTGCCGCTTCCAAGTTCCAAGTTTTCCACCCATAACCCCGCAAAATCTTTCACCTTCTTCCTTCTTATGCCTCGGTGAAATAAAGTATCGAAAAATACTATGTTGAATTATCTTCTCCCCACGATGGCTCCCATAACGATAAAGTTACTCAAGTTCTTGTTCGTAAACATCGCATCGTGTGATGTTTACAAATAAGAACCTTGGATAAGTTATAACTATGACCATAATTTTGTTTAAACATTAAATTTAAACTAAGTTTGTTTGCATATTATTGTTTATAAAAGTTAAATGAGACCTAAACAGTGAATGTGAATATATAATAGCACCTCATTACTATAACAACTATGAATTTTTCAAACAAACACTGTCACTATAACGAGGTCTCACTATATCATAAAAGTTAATTAAATCATACCTAAGAAATTATTATGAAATTAAACTAATAACTAATCTATAGGACTAGTGATGACTCAATTAATTAGTGACCTAAAGCCAAAAAATTTAATCAGAGGCGTAGCTTTTTTTTTCAAATCCAAAGTTATTTTTTTTAATGAAAAAACTTTTATTTTTTCTATGGTCTTAAACTAAAGATCTATATTTTTTTTTATATATATATCAAACTATTTTTTTAATCTTGTGGTCTTAAACATGTCAAGTGGAATCTAAATTTAAAATTGACAAAAAAGAAAGAAACATTCTTTAATGTTTCAAAACAAACTAAAAGAAAGACACAATATAATTTATTTTTTATAAAAAAATACTTATAATAATTCTATTATTTCTAAAAAAAAAAGGGGGTCCTCAAATTTGGGACATAAGATAGATTTCTCATTTTTAAAGGCATTGAGCGGCCTTGAATAGGATATTTAACTAAGATCAATTGAGAATCTGAACGACAATTATGCAATCCTTATTAATGATCCATTGATATTATTATCAGTTTAAAGAAATCATAAGCTAATTATCAAATACTATAGATTTTGGAAAATTATGAAAAATGGTAAAAATGCTAACATATTTATGGAACACAACTATAGTTTTTAACAAATTACAAAAATCATTATTTGTTGTTTTTAGACGAAATGGTCTTGTGGACCCTTGTACTCGTATGAGTTTGTACTGTGAACCCTTCTACTTATTCATTTGCCATCTAAACTCCTGAATCCATCGAAACACAACATTTTAAGCACTATTTTTGACTTGGCATCCTATGTGGCAGTTGATATCAAAGAGCGTGTATCACACGCCTATTAGGAGCGTAAGGCCCTTGGAAAGGGATCTAAAAGTCACATTAAGGATTTATAAAGCCATCATCTTCTCAATTGCATCTAACACCATTGTTGGACCAAATTTGAGGTTTTTCTAGCTTCTTTTTCGATCTTCTACCCCCAAATTTTTCTTCTCTATTTTTTCTCGTCATTACACTGCTCTCTTTATCATGCATTATCACTTACTTTTTTCTTCAATATTGGTTGATCTTGTTGTATTCCTCTTCATCAACATGAAAATTCTTTTTTGTTAGAATCCTATAATCTAATAGAAATCATAAAACATATCATTGAAGGCATAACACTACTACAAAAACATCTTACACTAACGTTAGGCACAAAACAAAGTAAAATCCTGAATTTTTTCAACAAAATCAATGTAATTGACTAAACCCCAAAATCAAACAAAGACACAAACAGAAGTTGAAATCCAGTAAACAACAAATAAATTGAAAACCCTACATTGATAAGTTGAAAATCAAACAAAACGAACAAAAAAACTCAAATAATTTCCCGCATTGACTCCCTGTTTCAGTTATCCACCACCCAAATGACCCATGTTTCAATCCTAAACCAAACCCAATTTCATTGCCTTCTTCTCCTCCTCTACACCTTCTCCAATCAAACCACTTTCGTTCTCACCATCTCCAACAAGCTTCAATCGACAGCTATAAGTGAGAGGCAACAACAACAACAACAACAACAACAAAAACCAAATCAACTCCACCAATAAACCTCGACCTTTACAAGGCCACCAGTCCTAAACTCCGGCAAGATTGTGAACAACCAAACCACCCAACAGATCCCCAATTTTCCTCAACGCCACCAGTCACCACTTAAATCCCAATCCAACAAAACCCAAAATCAATTCCGAGTTTCGAGGAGATTGTTAACAACTAGAAATCATTTCGACATTTTTTCTTCAATGGAAAGAGTAGAAGAGGTTGGGAAAGAAAAAGTGCTAGGAAGATGAGAAAGAAATGGAATGCGATTGTGATTTGTGGAAATGGGGATAGCTATGGCAGATGCAAATAAAAATTGGGGAAAGGATGACATGGAGTGGCTATATATATACTTGTCATTTTATAATCATACATGTCATTTTATAAATATTTTAAATATTATGTGTCAAGCGTTTGTGATACACACACCGTTGAGTAGGAAAAAATGGGTTCAAAATGTTGTATTTCGATGGATTCAAGGGTTTAGATGACAAAGTGATAAGTAGAAGGGTTCACAATACAAACTCATACAAGTATAAGGGTTCATCAGACCATTTCACCTTGTTTTTATAGCAAATTCTCTCCTTCTCTCCCTTGCCTCTCCTCCCACTCTCGGCCCCTCCCTTTCTCTCTCTCTCTCATGTCAATAAGAAGAAATTCATTCAAATATATTATGTATCAATTGTATTCAATCAAATATATGTGAGAGTTATGTATTTATATCAATTGTATTCGAAAAACTATATTTATATTTTTGTATCAATTGTATTTATATTTATACGAATACAATTGCAATCATTGTGTATCCATTAGATGGACAATCAGACGTGGCGAGTATGAATTTTATTTGGATCTTCAATCATGAGTTGAGTTATAATAAATTGGGGGTTAATTATAAAATAGGCCAATAGGAAGATATCTTGAAATTAATAATTTTTAAATATTATTTCGAGCATATCGGGTCAAAATATGAATCATAGGTTTTATTATGGGTAAACTTCATAAATCCCGCTCCTTTAGATCCTAATTACTAGTATTCACGATAGTTTATAATATTACTTTTTGTACCATATTTTGAACTCAAGACACATGTAACATTAATGATGAGATGCATGTATGCAGCGGATTTTAAAGTCGGGATACACAATTGAATTAAACGGTTTGTAACTTATTTCGTTAATGAAAGGATATTGATGACTAATTAACAATCCAACAAGATCTTTGAGTATCAACTCTAACAGGTTTTCCTAAAATAACGAAATCATAAACTCAAGTAATTCTATAATTGTAAACTTCATCTTCTATGTCAGTTCCTTCCTTTGTATCTGAAAGTTTCGATTCTTTTCAAATGGCCAATAATTATGCTTTGTTCCATGATCAATTTGTATCTAATTGTCGAGATTTTGAGGATCTGAAGTTTCAAAATCCAATAATTCTTCTTCTTGAGTAATTCTAGTTTTAGCTCTGTTTTTTGTATCCGATTTTCATGTTTTTAGTAACTGAATTTAGAGTTCTAAGTTTATTATAATGGTGAATATGATTGTATTGCTGAGACATTATGGTACATGAATTTTTTCGTTGATTATGGAATTGATGGTATTTTCTTTTAAAGAATAATGACATGTACAACGATAATCTCATTGAAGCAATCTCAACATACCTACCTATAGATCAAAGTCAAAAAGCTATAGAGATTAGATACACGGTTGAAGGAAATTCAATGACAATGAAAATTTGAAACGAGACGGGAATGCATATTTTATAGAATTAAATCGTTATAATTCTAAATTTGGGCTCTATCCGCTATGCATAACGACGATTGATCATAATCTTGATTCTAGTCGTGATGGTGAAATACTGAAATAGTTTTTGAGCCAGATTCATCATTTTCCAAAAAAAAATTACTTTTTAGATACATTATATGGTTCTGTCTTTTGTCTGTTGTATTGACACTGCTATACATCTTAATTGGGGATTAATGCTGATGTTTTTAAGATTTGTATATTGTTGAATTTGATTCGAAAGATTTGTATATTGTATGTGTTTATTCATATAAAATGAAATAAAAGTCTAGATACATACACAAAAGTAAGAAACATATTATAAGTTAATAAACTATTTCTTAGATACATGAAGAAAATTAAGAAACACAAGATAGTGAAATACATAGGACATTTATACACGTCTGCCAAAAATCGAATACATAGAAGAATGATTGATAGATAGAATAATGACAAATACTTATAAGAATGCAGATACATAGAAGAAATGTAGATACATAATACATTTAGATACGACTGACAAACATTAGATACGTATAAGCATGACAAATATATAGGACATTTATATATGTTTGCTAATGAAAGGATACATGGAAGAAGGCCAGATACATATAAAAAACATCAAATTTCTGAAAACTACTCTGATATATATGATAGATACATTAATAAATCGTAATGGTTGAATAATTACAAACGTCTAAATATAATGTTTTGTTCCATAATCTATTTTAATCGAGTAATGATTGGAGAAGAAAAAGGATGAGAGAGAATGTGGTGGAGTAAGATAATTATTTAATACTATATTTAAGAGATTTGTGTATTTGATTAAATCTTTTAAAATATATGATATAAATATTTAAAGTGGTATTATATGTAATTTTTTAAAATTAGAGATAAAATACATATATATGGTAGTAAAGTATGTCTAGTTAAGTAGTTTTTCCTTTTATTATTTAGTTGAGGATGGATTAAATTTGAACCAATCAGATTAGACACCATAATAAAATGATTTTATTTTAGGAGAGTTGTTAAAAGTAAGAGCAAATATGAGTCAAAGAGTTAACATCAAGAGTATTTTTGAGCTAAAAGGTTGACGTGATGATTATTTGGGAGTTGAAAGGTGGATATATGATAATTTTATACCAATTCAAACAATTGAGGGATATTTTAGGTTCTTCAACGATGTTTCTTAATTATTCTTGTTCTTTAATGTTTCTAAAATGAGTAGCTAACCTTAAGACTCACTCATTCACTTTAATTATTGGGAAAATTACGCGTATAAGCAAACATATATTAGTTAATTACTTAACATATCTATAGTTTTCCTTAATTACAATTCGCGACCTACTTTTAGCTATAATTACGCGACTCGGTTTTTTAGTTTTGTATAATTCGCACGTTTGTATAATTCAGAATTTGTATAATATAATTTGTATAACTTTTGTATAATTTGCGGATTTGTATAATATAATTTGTATAACTGTTTATACTTCTTATGCTTGTAATTTTATAAATTCATTGTTTCGAGTTTAAACAAAAATAACTGAATTATACAAATGTACCGCAAATTATACAAATGAGACAGCTTAAACTGTAGCTACAGCCCGTAAATATGCAAATTATAGCTATGGAACATAATTAAATTTATTATAATGGCTATTTGCGAAAGTTCCTCTTAATTATTTGAGTTCGAAAGAGGAAAATTGAGGTGGAGAAAGACTAACAAACATGAATTTGGGGCAAATATATAATAACCCTGTTCTAAAAGTAGGGAGGCAAATATGACTTTTTTCATTTTTTATATACTCTTGACATTCGTACTTCAAATCTATATTATATCACCTACCTTTCTATTTGGAACTCCAAATTGAATTTGAAGAAAGCGAAATACCTATACTATATGTTTCAATGAATGTAGATTTGGTTTAGACAGAACAAAAATTTTCATTTGTATGTGTGGGGGGGGGGGGGGGGGGGGTGTATCAACTTTTGTAACAAGTGATAAAACTTATAATAACAGTTTCTTTGTTAAAATTAGAAATTGAACACTAAAGTTGGACAAATAGAATTTACAAAAACTATAACATCAAACAAACGGACAAAGAAGCAGGCACAAAATTCTTGATATTGTTTAAAAAACAAAAGGACTAGTTAGTTTTGTCCACAAAATTAGCTGAAACTGTCCATATGGTACCAATTCTTCAAAGCAACATATCTTGTAAATGCGCGTTAGACTGCCAAGAATCAAGATTGTTGGTCCAACAATAATGTACTCTTACACTCCCTAATTGCATCCAATCTATCCTTCAAAGGCTCATGGTCTAACAAGGCTTCTGTAAGGTCAACAACAAAGTTGAATTCATAATAGAGACTCTTCTTGCGTATCATATTCAAAGGCTTTCTCTGATTACACATAACCCTTTTCCCCTTATCTTGTTTCTTCCAAGTCCCAAGATTTTCACCCACAACTCTGTAAATGCTCTTGTTACTTTCCTTCTTCTTATGCCTTGGTAAAATAAAGTATCGAAAAATACTAGTGTCCCTATCAGCTTCTCCTCCACAATGGTGCACATAGCTATAAGTTACCCTCGGTAATAAAATCATTGTCAAGCAAATCTTTTTCGGTGATATACCTGAAAAGAAATGTGAGTAACTTTGAATCTGTAGGGTGAAATCGAAACCCTTCTTCTTCAAACTCCACCACTCCTGAATGAATTAAACTATTAATTTTATGAGTTGTGACTATTTAGATAACAAAAAGTATAAAGGTTTGAAAGCAATGGGAACAATTTTAGGAATCCCATATTTATAACTAGCTTCAATCCTTGCCTTGCTGGGAAACCAATTGGTAATAACTTCGGAAAACTACATTTAGTAACTTACCAGTTTTTTTCAACAATAAAATAATAATTAGAAACTTACGATTTTATTTTAATTTTTAAAAGAAACATTTTTTTCTAAAAACTTGCGATTTTTATTTTATGTTTAGAAACAAATATAATTCTTTCATAAAATACATTATGTCGCATATGGTAAGATCAACTTTCCCGTTTTATACATTTATGTATGAATGCAAGCTGACAATGAAGGAGTTCCATCATCTTTCATAGACACAGGACAATGAGTCTCTTCCATCGCAGGATTTCCTAATAGATCATTGGTCTAGATTCTTGAATTTGAGAAGAATTACTTAGCCCCAACGGATGATTCAGCCTCTTGAATTTGTCCAAATCTAAGAAGTGCCCTTACAAAAATTTCTCTTGGATTTCATTATGCCACAAATACAATAGTTTCTGAACTTGGATTTTGTGAACTTTTTCATAATCGCTCCACAAAAGTTGTACTCTTTCATGAGCTATTTGCCCTCACAACACTTAGACTTAGTTTCATAGGAAAGACTTCTCTTCAATCACATTATCACCATATTCTGATAACTCAACACCACCTCTTTCCCTTTGTCGAGTTGCTTCAAGTCCCAATTCCCCCACAATCCTACAAAATCGGTCTCACCTTCTTCCTTCTTATGATGTCGGGATGAAATAAAGTATCGAACCCCATCCTCCTCTCACCCACAATGGCTCCCAATGCCATAACTTATGGAAGGTTTTGGGGAAGAATCTAGTGTTGTAGAGAGGTTAGTAGAAAATTCTAGAACTTCCTAGATATTTTCAAGAAGCTTTAGAATTCCCTAGAACTTGTAGAGAGTTCTACAATATGGACTAAAGTGTGTAAATATACAGGGACTTGTAAAGTAAATATTATTTACACTTGGGGCCCTAGAAAGTAGTATATATAGATAGTCTCATTTGCAAAGGGTGTCAATGATTGTAATAAGAAAATTTTAAAAAAAATTATGAGGCCAATAGGACTTGAACACACACAACCTTACAAAACTTTTGCAACCCCTTAACCAGTAAACTAAACATTCCCATTGTGGTGTCAATATTTATATATATATTTTTAAAATCAAAATTTGACCTCTATATACAATGTAATTTTCTGACTAATGGGTGTTGCTTGACACCCCTCGGCCTGGTGATAATGAAGGAGTTCCATCATCTTATGAAGGAGTTCCATCATCTTGCTCCACAAAAGATGTACTCTTTCATGAGCAATTTGCCCTCACAACACTTGGACTTAGATTCATATGAAAGACTTCTCTTCAATCCCATTATCACCATATTCTAATAACTCAACACCACCTCTTTCCCTTTATTGAGCTACTTCCAAGTCCCAATTTTTGTTCCCCCACAATCCTACAAAATGGGTCCCCCTTCTTCCTTCTTATGATGCCGGGGTGAAATAAAGTATTGAACCACATCCTCCTCTCCCCACAATGGCGCCCAATGCCATAACTTATGGAAGGTTCTTGCTTGTATAGATCAATGTCATATCCCACCACTTTGTCACTCAAATTCGGCATCAGAATAAGGGAAAGAATCTAGAGTTGTAGAGATTAATAGAAGACTCTAGAACTCCCTAGATATTTTCAAGAAAACTTTAAAACTCCCTAGATATTTTCAAGAAAACTTTAAAATTCCCTAGAACTTGTAGAAAATTCTAGAATATGAACTAAAGTGTAAATATGTAGGGACTTGTAAAATAAATATTATTTATACTTAGGCCCCTAGGAAGTAGTATATATATAGAGGGTCTCTCATGTGCAAACTCATCCAACCAAGTGTAAGCAATATTCCACAAAACAATACAAAACCTTTTAAAAGCTCTCTTGTCTTTCTTTCCACTTTCTTAGCGATCTTAGTTTTTTTCATTTTCTTAGCGATCTTAGTTTGTTTTCATTTTCTTAGCGATCTTAGTTTCAAAGAGCTTTCTTGAGCTTACAAGATTGTTGTCTTTCTTTTCATTCTCTTAGCGACCTTAATTTCAAAGAGCTTACTTGAGCTTACAAGATCGTGAAAGATTCATGAGTAAGTTGCCAAGTGCCGCACGGAGCGTTAGTGAGACTCTAAGTTGACATCAAGCTCCGTATAAAACCATTGTCACCCAAATTTTTTCTGCAATAAACACATCAAGCTCCGTAATAAAACTATTGTCACCCAAATCTGAGTAAATATCTCAAAAGGTCACTCAAGTATATGAAATTACTTTAGAAAATCATTCAACTTGGTTTTATATCAATAAAGTCACTCAACTTATAGATATTTTTTTATAAAATCACTCAACTTAAATTATTTTTCTAGAAAATCATTATAGCCAAAAGATTAAAAAAATAATTGCACAAACTACCCTTCAAGTTTAGTTTGGTAATACTTACTTCTATTGTAGTTTAATATTATGCTTATTTATATTTTATTTTATTTTTAGTAATTGTCTTAACTTAATTAATATCAACTCAATTGTCCAAGCATTAAGCATATATTCAACTTGACTCAGGTTTCATCATATTTTACCATAATTTATACCCACATATACACTTAATATTTTATTTTGATAGTAAAATGCATATACACCAATACTTTGAAATTAGTCGGACAAATCCAAATTCGATGACTCCAAAATCGAATCATCTCCTCCCACCCCAACTGGAATTGGACATGGATGACAGGATGAGGCTGAGATAAACCCACCCCAACCCCCACCCCCTCAAATTCTTCCCTCTTTTTCCCCCACTCCCAAATTCCTCCCTCTTTTTCTTCCTTCGTCAACCTAAGATGTTATTTAAGAAAAAGAACCATTCCTCTTTTCCCCACCTTGCAAAAGTGTTTTCAAAAAAATTATTTCAACTAAATATTAGATACTAGCTAGTTTTTGAATACCCCTTCAGTATTTCTGTTTGCGTGGTTTTGAATTAAAATTTCATTTTAATTTGTGGGTCGAATATTTGATATTAGTGTTTAATATGATATTATTTAGTGTGGTGTGCATATTTATATAGAATAAAAAATGAGTTTGTTTTGCAAAGTTAGATTTTTTGGATAACTTGAATAAAAGATGTTATAAAACTATTTAAATTAAATAATATATGATAAAGGAAAATTTAGTTAAATCATAAATTTTTATGTTTATAAGAATTAGGTTAAGAAAATAATTATTAAAAATAAAATAATTATTTAAAATTAAATAAAATAAGAGAAATAAACATACTATTACAAACTATAATAATGGAAGTAAGTATTGCAAAACTAAACTTGAATGATAGTTTGTGCAATTATCTGTTTTATCTTTTGGTTATAATGATTTTCTAGAAAAATAGTTTAAATTGAATGATTTTATAAAAGAAAATCCATAAGTTGAGTGACTTTATTGATATAAAATCAAGTTGAGTGACTTTCTCAAATAATTTCATATATTTGAGTGACCTTTTGAAATATTTACTCCCCAAATCTTTTTCCACAATAAACCTGAGAAGGAATGTGAGTAACTTTGAATCGCTAGGATGAAATCGAAACCCATCATCTTGAAACTCCGTCATTCTTTTTTAGCGAACAGAGTATAGCGGCAGAGAGACCATTGAGAGTATACGGCGGAGAGACTATTGACAGTATATATTGTAACTACCAATTTATTCATACGAAAAAAAGATAGAACGCAATCGAATAATTTTAGGAATGTCCGTAAACGCACGAGTATACTTTCATTTTTATTTAACTTACTATTTTCAACACTAAAACAACGTATTCTATTTATTCATTTATCTTTCATTTTTATTTAACTTACTATTTTCAACAATAAAACAACGTATTCTATTTATTCATTTATGGGAGTACTTTTTTTTTATTTAAACAAAAAAATATTTAAAAATTTTCCTTAAACTACGAGGAATTGAACCAAAGGCCCTCAACTAATAATTTAGTCTAAAAATGTCTTCGCTGCTAATAATATGGTCCAAAATCCCCCATATTGTTACTGGTCAAAAATATCTTTTTCTTAATAAATATATTTTTTCTTTTTTTAAAAAACTCATTTGAATCTTGTTTATGAAAATACTCTATGATTAAAGTTAGGATTAATTATCTCGTTTTGTTTATTTATTAAATGATTTTTATTTTTAATGAAGTGAATTAATTGTTTCTTCGGGGAAGGGCTTACATTGTCCCCCAACTCTTTGAATTGGTACAAACTACCCTCCGTTCATTTTTTTGTCCCACAAATACCCCTAATATCAACTTTTTGGCTCAAAATACCCTTATTTCAAACCGCTCACACTTTAGGCCGTTCAAAATAGGGCAATATTATACCAAATCTCATAGTTTAAGGACATTTTAAGCAGTTCTTTGTTAAAATAATTTGAAATTACTTAGTAGGCTTAAGTCATTAGCGGCTCCTTAAAGTTGTCCGCATAATTCACTTAGACACATCAACTAAGACTAGTACATATTGAACACTTTTACCAATATAAAAATTGTATCTATTAGGCATTTTTTGATAATCAGCAAAATATATGAAGAGTGTGTGATACACTTGCGGTGAGGTGGCAAAACGGCTAATTAAAAAATAACATGTGACACTAGGCCCTGAAAATTATAAAAAAAATAATTTTGTTTAAAATTATTTCAAACACTTTTTATATCTAATTTTTTTTAAAAGAAAAAGAAAAAATGAAAATGTCAACCTATTCTATCCAACCCCACCCCTACCCACCCCCCTTTCATCTTTATCTTCTTCCCAAAACACATTCTTTCTCAAATCACAAAACCTAATTCATTTCAAATAACTTGAAGATTAACTTTTAAAAAATATATATATACATTTTCTACTAAGAGTGAAGAAGAAAGAAAATTTTGACAGCGGTTATTCATTTCTACATCGATGACAAAATGAAATTGATAGCTCAAAAATTAGTTCTTTCAATTTTTTGAATATCATTTTTGATAAATTTAATGGGTTTATATATGAATTTGAGTAAAAAAATTTGTTCGAAAATTTTGATAAACAAATATCGGCTAACTTTTTTTATACGTAAAAATCATTTATCTTCTTTCTTCTTCTTCATATTTGTTCCTTATTTTTATGAGATTTGAAATAAATCATACTTCTTTCAAATCTGAATCTTCATAGTTGATTTTCATTTATCTTCACATTTGAAAGAAATAAATTTTTTTTTTTATATAAAAATGAAAGAAAAATAATGTTGGAGCTAAAATGAAGAATGTTTTGCAAACTAAAGTATGAAGAAGATAATAGGTAGGGAGTGGGGTCTTTTTCTTTTTTTGAAAAAAAGTGTAAATGAAAGAAGAAAAATGTTTTTAATTTAATTAAAATGCCAAGTGTCAATAAAAGAAGAAAAAATGCAAAAAGACACTATTTTGAATCTTTTCACGCGCTTCAGGGAAGTGCAAAACACATTTTTTGTCATATCAGCGTTTTGTGTTTAATAGGTACAAATCTTAATTGATCAGCGTTTTGTGTTTAATAGGTACAAATCTTAATTGAGGTGTCTAAGTAAATTATGCGGACAACTTTAAGAGGCGATCGATGACTTAAGCCTACTTAATATATAGGCTCATATGATTGACATGATCTTGGGTCCCATACAATTTTTAAAAGAAACATTTTTTCTAAAAAGTTACGATATTTATTTTTATTTTTATATTTAGAAACAACACTTCTTTCATAATGCATATAGTAACATCAACTTTCCCGTCCTATACAAACACGTATGAACGCAAGCTGGCAATTTCTTGAACAAGTGTATGCTACAAAGCTCTCATATTTTTAAGCACCTCTAGATACCATGAACCATGAACTCTGGCTGAAACAGTTGCCACTACCAACAGATCTTCCATAGCCTCAACCAGTTTTCCAGTGAGTAGACTGGCACCGACACGTTTCAGGCTGTTCTCCGCCAATCGCCTACCCTCAGCTCCACTTCCGCAAAGTAAAATTGCTTTTGCTGCCAAAAAAACAGTGCGCGAAACTCGAGTGAAAATGGCATCCCCTGCTCGCAAGCTCTTTGCCAACACGTTCGCCATGATCTCCTTCCTTGCTTGAAGCTTCTTTGGCTCATCACCTTCTAGGCAAAGGCTCAGTGTATCAACAACTTCAGTAATACCAGCATCCTCCATGTTATCCAGAAGCTTAAACAGCTTTGTAATAGATTTTGATGATATATCTTCTATCTCTGAGGAGTTGGTAACCAGGCATTCAGCAAGAAGAGTCTGCCGCAAAACCAATATGCTGCAAAACACACCCACAAAAGAAAAAAAATTAGCAAGCAAAGAGGTCCTCCTCCACTATATCACGTCCTTTTTCCCAACCCCGGCAATACCACCCAAAGTACAACAACACAAAGCAAAACCTCAAAGGGATTCAACAAATCAAATCTTCCAGTTGAAAACAAAAAGTCGTGGATAGCAAGTAAATTAAAACTAGTAACAAATTTTAAAGATGGAAAATTGCAAGTCAGCACTTTCTAACCCTACAGGGAATATCCTGCTCACAATGGACCCCTTGAGGAATTGAAGAATCTTCTATTATGATGACCAGCATATTCTAGCCAGACTTCCCTTAGTATATGTTAAACTCACATCCCACCCAGTTGAAAGTATCCACAACTTCGTGACTATATATACTTGCCCAACACACGATTTGACACACATAAGAATAAAGCATGCTGCCTTAAATTTGTATCCACCTACAAATTTTCATGACTGACCCCACAATTACAATTTATGGGATGTAACTAGGCAAAATCCATCCATTTCCCTAAGCATGCCCAAAATTAGCATTAAATGTTACATCCGTAGCTAATAGGAAACCATTGTGAATTATCATTACCAAAGACAGTTTCCTTTGACCAGAAATAGGATCTAAACTGACAAATTAAAAAAGCATTTTTGCTTTAGATGAGATCAACAGTCCATCTGAAATGCAACTCACAAGTCATTCCATACCCCTCACAATGAGAACATAGAAATTAAATTTCTGAACAAAAAAGAGGATCATCGTAAATAATTAAACTGTGTATTGCACATCATCAAAATATGCAGACATGAAAAAGGAGCTGGAAGAAAGGCAAGAAAAGTAACAGCACCTAGTACAGATTACAATGATTTTCTGGAGGAAAGCCTGGACAGCTCTCAATCTGGAGAAATTCAATTTCAAAGTCTCCGGTAGTGTTTCCACTGTCAACCCCTCAATTTCACAGACAAGTTGCAACAAACCGAGCCTTAAAAACAGATCAACCTTCTCTCCCTTGCATTCTGGTTGTTCGGCTTCTGAAACAAAAGATTTACAGATGTGATAAAAAAAACTGAGTAATGCTTATGTTGCTTATAGGTATTTCCACATAATCACAGACAACAGTTGAAAAAAAAGAAGGTACTGAAGTAACTAACCATTAGTCTTCAGGGTTGGAGGATCTGATATCCTTAGAGAGCTACCTCCAGCTCTAAGTGTGATTGGAGCTTTCTCCAAAGAATGTGCCCCACTGCTCAACCTCAGAGATGATAATGAATTCAGGTGGTCATCCCACTCTTGCCCAGCCACTAACATGACAGAAGATAGCCATTGCTTCACTAATGGTAGAGAGATTGGAGCCTCAGTAGGAGGACCATAGCGGTTGGAAAAAGAACTTCTAAGGTATTCAAAACCAGCAAGTCCCTTGATTAATGGTTCCAACAATTTGATGCGTGCTTTGCTTAATTCACCTTTGAGTTTCTGGAGGAAAATATAAGGAATTATCAAATTAAAATACATGCGCGCGGACAAGCTAAACAGCACAGAGAAGGCCACTATTACGATTTCTGGTTTTTCTTTTTCCTCGTTGAAAGTGCCAGTATTCATTCAAGACAAATAAGCTCAGTGTTCGACTTGCATTTATTCAAGGAGGCTCAGTCAGAAAAAGTTATGCCACATTATTTGCACTTTATGATAATGTCTTACAAGAGCTAAATGTGTCAAGAGCTGGCATAGAACTGGTGAAGCAATAAATAGGAACTAAATACTTTGCCATATAACCTACTGCTTGGGTTAGCATCGAAATACTTTGCCAAAGATTTTTGCTGTATTTCCTTCTCTTTCCCTATACTTCAACAAGCTCCTTTCCCTCTAAACTACCATGTTTGTCTCTTCCTTTTACTTTTTCCTTCCCGTCCAAAAAAGAATTCAGACGAGAAAATAGTAAATATTTGTTAATTATGGTATATTTGGATAGTGTAGAATGCTTAAATATGGTATGATTAAAAAAGTCTAGATATGAGTACCATAATTAACAATATTCAACACTCACCTTAATCTGCCTTAGAACAAATTGCAAACCCTTGATAACCAAAGAAGCAAACAATGCAGTGCTGTTTTCTCTGTCCTGAGTATTTTCCCCTAGTTCTTTCAGGAATTTCTGGTGATTAGTATTCAATTCATCTTCAACCAAAGGTACTGAGAGTTTCCTCAAAGTAACCAAAGCAAATTCCAAAATCCTTCCAAAATAATCCTTGTCCAATGTCCCTGAGTTTAGAACCTGATAAAATGACAAAACAAGAAACCCAAAGCAAGTCAGACAGCAAGCAACATTAACAAACTACTAGTGCGGAAAGATATCCAATTGTACCAGCAAATTTAGTACCTGTGATAGGATATTAATATCAACGGTTTCGACTATCTCCTGCCTCCAACTTGGAGGAGACATCTCACACAGTTCATTTTGTACTTCCTTCATAAGCTTGAGAACCCAACTGAAATCAGGGTTATCCTGATTCAAGGATTGCATAACACCATCCCAGAAAGCCTCTTCCATTCTCTCTTTCACTCTAGCCTATAATGACAGATCAAGAGATTGTAGGTAATCTCTCTCAGTTTATATAGAGAGGAAACAACTATCCATTAAGTAAAGCCAAGTTATTTACCTTAGCACTCTCTTTTTCTTCACTAACGATCTCCAAGCCACAGCCCTTGTGAACAATTTCATTCAAAAGCACTTCATTCTCAGTCGCACGTAATAAACCAGTAGATATGCTATTTTGAGGAGTTCCAGAGCCACGTTTATCGCACAAGTATGAATCATCTTCCACAGACACGGGCCAAGCAATGCCCTGTGTACCACAACACCTTTCATTTTCATTGAACTCCTCCGAATTCTTGATTTCAGAGTTATCAGATGAACCAGCTGAACTCGGAGAACCAGTCTCCATGGAGTCAATAAACCTAGACCGCAGCTCAGAAAGAGCATGTTCCAGACGTTCAAGTCCAGCATTACCACTCAGCTGCTTGACCTTTGCCCAAATAAGTTTCTGATTTTCAATCACCTGTAACAGTAAGTTAGCTTCAAGGAATTAAGCCAGTAAACATGTATTCTATCTCCAATTCAGTGTCCCATTTTCTCCAGACAAAATCAATAAAATGAAAATTTGAAAATAGAGACATGATATAGAGAATGCTTATCAAGAAAAACAATAATTGATATAGACACGTGGAAAAATTTAGAGGCCAGAACTTGATATTCTTTTTTTTTCTGAGGCTGAAAACCTAAAAGGCAGCTATGAAGTAACTTGAAACTAGACTACAGGATATATATATATACACATTGATAAAGATGAAGTTTACACTATTGGTGATATATAATAAACAGAATGTCATAAACTGCCGATAAGACATTGAAATCTCGACTTGTAAAAAGGTGGATATTATTGTAGGACAACGAAATGAAAAGATGATATTCAACCACGAGACAAGGGAGTGGGAGTCATCAAATGCAAATTTCAAGAACAACTCGTGTCTTGCAAACCCACACCTGCCTCTGGAAAGAACTGAATTCGGCTGTCAGATCATCGTAATCTCCCATAACCTGCTTGCAAGTCTGCATCAGAGAGAGCTCCAGTTGACAAGCAGTACTTATCAAATCCTCTTCTAGCGACTTGACATCCTTAACTTTCCACATCACAAAGTGAAACAGATAAGAGCACCATGCTTTATCAAAAGCTTTGAGCTGAGAACTGAAAGCCAGCCTCACTGGGCTCTCCTCTTCTGTAGATTTAATGGGACCTCCTACAATAATTTTAAGCAGCAATTCGAACTCTTTAACAAAGGTTCCAGCAGATTCAGCAAGAGCAAATTCAGACTGCCCCTTTGCAGTGAAAACTGAACCTGGATGTCCTAGAATCATATATGCACAGAGAACTACTCTGACTGGGTACCTTGATAACTTGACTGGAGCTGCCACTTCCCCCTTAGCTGGGACTGAGGAAGCGGCACGCTCAAGAAGATGATTAATATTTTCGAAACAAAGTACATCTCTGGGACCAAGAAGCTCATGTCTAATACTAATGCGGTACTCTAGTCGATCGAGTAATGTTTTTGCATTTTGGATGGTCGCACTTGACCCCATCTTCACTGCAAGTTGCTCAAAAGGCATTCCTTCAACAGATTTTTTGTTAATATCTAGGGTCATATATGCTTTAGCCAATGAAAAAGTTGTTCGTCTTAGTTGGATGAACCGCCTCCAGCACCTGGAAATAATGATAGCAATACGCTACAATGAGGATAGAAGAGGACAACCACAATGCATGACCCACGCTACAGAGGAAGCCAATAAATAGCACGTTATCTGTACATAATATTAGATAAACTATTGAGTTCATTTTTACATACAAGAACGTCCAAATACAAAAAACGACACCACCTCATAGCGTTAGTCAGCACATCAGAACAGAGGGAACAAACAAATTGTAATGTGTATTTCTTTCTTCTTTTCTTTTTCTTTTAATTTAAGATTGAGACATATATTTCTTTACTTAAAAATGAAAAGATACTTATTTCTCAAAGAAAAAGAGTAGCAAAAATTGTTATGTATTTTAACCATAATGCAATACTCAACTCCTAGGATATGCTTCAAAAGTTTAACGTCTCTTGGAAGGGGATATAATTAAGGGCGAGCAGTTGTTTGCCATTTGCTTAATCTTTAATGCATGGTACAAATTTCAGTCCAAGAATGGGTTTGATTGCAACATCCCTCTGATAATGTAGAATCAACTACATAATTTTTTTTAATAACCTTGGTGTTTGAGCCAACTTGCACGTACCTCAATTTATTTCACGTGATACCTGTTAAATCACACCAGCGCAGGTACCAGTAAATCACCTAGTATTTAAAATCAACTACATTTTTGAGTACCTATAAGATCTCTTTGATCTTTATAATGCAAAACCTCAATGCCTCAACCTAACCCCTCAGCGTCACGAGAAAAGAAGTGCTAAAAGGGGAAGGGATGTAATATGATAATATATGTCATGCAATAATTGTAAGTCCTTTTTTTTGAAGTGTCGGGTCAGCTTGCCTGCATTTTGACTATTTAACTTTTCCATGGGGTACACCTCCCACCAACATAGATACAGAGTCTGCCAATCAAAAGATAGACATATGGGAGAAAATTACCTAAAGTTGTCTCAGCTGGAATGTAACCCCTTGTGACCCATGGGTTTCACTCCATTGACCATGGGTGCAAGAATTATGAACTTTCTTAAGAGCTCACATGAAATTATATTGAAGTTCAGCACAACATAGACAGCCCCAAATCACATTATGGAAGCCTAATAAACTGAGATACTTCATTTCTTTTGCCTAAATGAACCTAGAGAGTTGCAGAGTTGCAGCAATAAAAGTTCTTGAAATGCCCTACAACCTACTTTTAAACATGTTTGCTGAAGGAATCTGGAACTTGACTTTCCATTCAGTTCACTGACTTCCTTCTTGATTAATAAAGTAAAAATGACAAAAGCCTACTTTAGTTTAAAATTGATATCAACATTAATTATTCACAGGAAGAAACATCTAAAATAATGAATGCAAACATAAAGAAAGTTCATAGCTACAAATTTACCTTGCTACGTTAATAGACAAAAACTCCCCCCACGCAATTATGTCTGAACAAGAACGACGTGAACTTAGCAGACTTCGCCTCTGCTTTAAATACTCTGCTCTGAGCCTCTTTGCCTAATGATTACAACAATATTAGACATTGGTATAGCAATGATAGCTTGCACTTACTTCATACAAGAAAAATTATAAATCCATTATGAATCCAACAACCAGCTAACACAGGCAAAATCTATTGGGTCAAACATGTTTAACATCAACACTAATCAGACAGCATTCAGGCACATGTTTCATGTTAACTCTGTGCTATCTTACTTTTATTTAATGCCTTAATTGAAGGGGAAAAGGTCAAATTTACCCCTCTACTTTAAAATTTTGTCTACATTTAACCTCCGTTATACTATCGGGACAAACTTACCTCTGTGGTTAGCAAAGTTATCAAAATTACCTCCAGCCCTAACAGAAATCCCCAATTTTCAGATTCAGATTTTTTTTAAACTTCTTTATATCTGCAAGTTCAAAAAGTGGCTGCAAATTCACTAACTAATTGCTAAACCATATTTTAATGGAGTTTCGCATGGGCAATAATTTTGTTAGGACTGGGATAATTTTGCTAACAGCAGGGTAAATTTGCCCCTATAGTATAACAGAAAGTTAAATGAAGACAATATAGGAAAGTAGAAGGGTAAATTTGACTCTTTTCCCTTAATTGAATGTGGATACCAGAGTCACACTACTAGACACCAATATGACGCTTAGTTCCTGTATGATGTTTACATGACAAATAAGTGTAGTTATACAGGATAGACTTTTTGAAAGGGCAAAAATTGGTTTAGCACAAAAACTAATGAAAAATACTCCAATGATCACCTTTATCAGGACCAAGCCTTTGATCAGAGAACATGAATAGATTTAGACATTTGATGTAGTAATAGATGCTCTCATATAGCATGTCAAACTACGTCAAATGCTCTTTTTGATTTTTAATGTGATTTTCAATCACCATTATACCCAAGGATGTTCAACAGCTTGAGCTCTATTGCTTCTGATGTTAGAATGAAAAAAAAGTGCAGAGAACTTCTGAAATTGATAGGGCGATTCCATGGCACTAATCTGGAATCAGACAGATTAGTGTGGGGACATCACATCTGTAAACAGAATTTACAACTGGGGATTACTTGGAAGTGCAGGTCCTTGGAAAAAAAGCTAGAAGAGTGTGGCCCCAACCAAAGTGAAATGCTTCACTTGGTTGGTAGCCAGAAGAGCCTACTTGACTGATGAGGCTATGCAGAAGAGGGATATCAACATTGCATCAAGGTGTTTTTTGTGCAAAGAAGCTTTGGAGTCCAACAAGCATCTGTTCCTTCATTGTAGTGTAACAGCACAAGTCTGGGATTTATTTACCAATAAAGCCAATGTTAACTAGGCCATGCCAGAACACACAGCAGACTTACTAAGCTGTTGGATCAGAAGGGGAGGAAACAAGAGTCAGAAGAGGTGGTGGACAACAGTCCCAGCATGTATTTGGTGGAACGTCTGGATAAAAAGCAATCAAAGAATTTTTGAAGCGAAGGAATGTGATATAGTCTATACAAAAGATTAAGTGGAAAGTTATCACTGTACTAGGTTTTTGGTGAAAAGAACAAGATATAGAGGAGGAGATCGAATTAGTGGATTTTATAGGATCTTTATAAATCTTTTTCTATAATATTTTTTTGGAGGTGGCCAGCATAGCCCTTAATGCTGAGGAATACAAAAAGTTACTAGTTTCAAAAAAATAAATTTGCAGAGTGCTTCTTTAAGTCTTTGTATCAATTATAAATTCCCTCAGTAAGTTTTTTCCCCTGTTTGGCCTCCTATTCATGTTGAGTTCCTTAATAGAATACATAGTAACCTTTTGCGTTCAATTAGATTAACACATACCTTTTGGAGACGATTCTCCAGTTGATCTTTTAGTCTTATCCTCTCAATCTCCCGTTGACTATATACAGAGTTTGCTATCTGCTTAACTTGTAATATTCTTGCACGTGCCTTTGATCTCTCTGCTTCCAGAAATCCCAGTCGCTTCTTTTCAGCAGCAGCCCGCTTACGATGAATAGCAGCCCGGACACACTCCCTGTATCTGCTCTCTTGCATTACCCTCCTTGTTAGCAACTGTGAAATTCGTTCCCTTTTTGCAGCCTTCCGTTGCCTACATTTAAGAAGAACCCTCCGGTTCAATTCTGCCCGCTGAGCTCGTGACTCAACCTTATTGCCCAGCTCATCACGTTCTTTCTCAAAACGCATTTCCACAGCATTTTTAGCTGCTTGTCTAAGCTCATCTAATCTTGCCAAGCGCTTCTGAACTTTCGCAAGGATGCTCAACCTGTTTAACAAGTACAGAGCCAATAGCAACCATAAGTGAATTTGAGGCCTATAAAAAGTTGTATGTACAATAATTGGACTGGGGCTACCAGTAAAACAACAGGTTGGGCTTCGACTTGTCATTTCGCATTGAAATCTTACCCATACCCAAAGTTATTTACGTTTGTTACAGTTCTCACATTTTGCCAAGTTCACACTTCTCAACCTTATCCTTTATTCTCTTCCACACAAAAATCCACTGTCATGTGGGTTACAACTAATACAAATGATCGAACCAATTGCCACCACCTTAACATAATAAATGAGTTGTTGGGTAGACAATTGTACTTTTTCTTGTTTACTCATTTACACATTTACTGTGCAAAACAAAAACCTAGTAACTCATTTACTATGTTAAAGAAAATTTGTCAAAAGAAAAAACTCAAGAATGATGAATTTATACAGACTAGAAATGAGCAACACTCACTCCAGCCCTTCCCAACTGGAAAACAAAAGGAAACCATTTGGTAAGGGAAAGGAAACCATAAGTCATACATGCAACATTAAAGGCTTAATTTCTTAAATCATCACAGCTCAGCTCATAACATGATATACGTATGAGTTATGACACTCTTTTACCAGTACAAAAAAGTATAACACTATTGTCCAAATACTTATGTGTGATGAAGAAGATTGACAAATATAGAGAAGCCTGAACAGTTTACCTCTTCTTTTCAGCAGCAAGAAGCTTGTCTTCTAGTTGCTTTCTAAGCTCCCCATCCTGCGACAATGAGCATGTCGACGATCTCAATTTCGGCCGTGCCTTGCTCGACAATAACTCATAAAATTGCTGCATTTTATTAATGTTTGGTCAACAACTCAACATAGAGTTACCACATCATGCATAATAACATATTGATAAATTCCTGGAGTAGTATTCATTTATACTCTAAACCATCAAAGCAGCTAGGCAACTTATTTCAAGTTAAAAAATGCCTTAGCATAATACTCAACTACAAGTTCTGAAAAAAATTGGATTGTTCTCCATGTCAAGCAAATACTTGGCTGAATCAAGTAAACCATTATTTTTAAGAAAGTGAATCAAGTAAATTGAAAAGCACACTATTTCAAATATTACATCGGACTATATTTTTAGGTTCAAATTCTTTGTGGTAATATCATTCTATATCTTGTATTGTTCAAGAGCTAGGCAAGTTGACAAATTTCTGAACAATACTAAATATGAGCCCCACATATTCTTCTAAAATGCCATCATGAACAGGTTTTTCATTTTTAACCTAATTGTCAACTAAACAATTAAAATGAGGTGAATTAAACAAAAGAAACCATAAATTCGAATTTAAAGCTCTGATTATCATGCATTGGCGGAAGAAAACATCTGTTTTGCATCTCATTTGAACTTGCTCTGGAAAAACATAATAAAAAATGTTAGATACTTAACATCACCTAAAGCAATATTTTTTTTGATGACAAGGGAAACCCGCAACCGCTATCCTTTGGGTGCGCACAAGGTAAAACCCCGCTCATATGCAATAGCTCGCAAACCACATATGAGAGGTAACCCGCACTAGGCAAGCCTGGTGCGACGAGCTCGACCCAGAAGGCAAACCCCTTGCTTTCGCTGGCAAGGGGTTTCGAACTTGAAACCTCCAACATGGAAGTCCCAAGCTCAAACCACTGGACCACCCCGAAGGGTATCACCTAAAGCAATATTGTGCAAGTTGTACTGCTAGAATCGACTTTAACATAGTAAATGAGTTTCTTTTTTTAATGAAAAAATAGATGATTTAACATAAGATTTTAAGTCACCTTAACAAGGAACTCATATGACCTTATAAAGTCATCAGGTCTACCAATCCTATATTTTTCTTCCTTTTTCTTTACCTTACCTTCGTATCTATTTCTTTTCTTTCTACTTACTTCACACAAAATTTCTACCTTATTAGTCAATGCATGAATGCAGTGTGGTTTACAGTTTCAAGTTTATAAAAATTCAGGATGAATTTGGGAATCTAATAAACTACTGATGGTTGATATTTTCCTAAAAACCTCCCTATGGCAGTTGATACATTTGTTGTTTTGTACCAAGAATAATAAGAAAAACAAATTCCTTCATTCCATTAAAAAGTCCTAAGCAGAAGTCATTAGCCTCACTACCATTCCTAAATTTCCAAGTGTACTAAACTTTCTTCGATAATCAAATATCCTTGGTAGATACAGAATAGAGTTTTACTGATATTATGTATCAATTCTCTTAGAATATCTGCAATAGACAAAACCTCTACTAAACATCTGGACTAGACAAAATTATTCAAACAATATACTATATATATAATTAGAAATCCCACTTGAAGCTACACTGTTCGACTACATAATACTAGTTAGTTTTTATTTAACATTCTTCAATTTGAATAAACTACTAAAACAAGTTTCATTCTTGTTGGGTATCTGCCACTGTAAAGACCTATAGCCTGGAGTAGCACTTTGCTCTTTCCCAATGGCATATCACTAAAAGACCTATAGCCTTGAGTAATACTTTGCTTCCCGTATGCCATACCCAGAACTTTGCTTAATTGATACCAATTCATTAATAAATAGTCAAGAATGCAAATTCATTTTCTCAACCATTTCTATAATAATTTTCATTCCACTACCACTAATTATGAATACAGAAGTCAAATTAACCTAAAAATTCCCTATCCTAGCAAAAGGGATCACATATTTGCAATATATAATAGGAACAAAAGAGAACGAACAGGAAAATTATAACTACCTGACGACGTAATTCGGCGTCCTTCAGCTTGGCTTCAATATCTTGGGCGGTAATAATGGAAGGAGTTTTGGTTTCAAGAAGGCGTCGGCGAAGGCGTCTAGGGAGAAACGACGCAGTCGCATTATTCGAATCATTCACCGGAATGTACAAACCCATTCCGGCAACGTGATCGGACTTTGGAGTTGCCGATTCTATTCTCATCTCCATTTACAGGTGATGATAATTGAACGACGATCGATGAAATCAACCGATAAGGAGAAGAGAAACGGAATTGGCCTTCCTTTGAAGATTTTGATATTTTCCGGAGCTCCAATTGATTCAATTAGTTTTTAGAAGCCCCTTTTTTGAAATATTTTTGGGTAAACCGTAAACCCAAGCGGGATTTGAAAACTTATGCATGCGCTATACACGTGAGTTGATAGGAATATTAGGATTATATAAAGTTAAAGCTTGTTATAACAATTAATAGTTCATTATAATACGATCTGATTTTCTCCCAATGTAATTTTTTCAAGTTAGTTTTATTTTTGATAGTATTGGTATACATTATAGAAATACACTCTTTGTGAATCAGACACATATGATAAGATTTTATAAGAAATATATTATATTATATATAAAATAAAATGTTAAAATACTTTTAATAATTATTATTAATGGATATATATAGATAAATATTGAGTATGAATGTCTAAAAAAAATCATAACTTGAAGAAATGCTACTGGTGTTTGCATTTTTTGTACATTCATATTGTTGTTGTTTTTTTATTAAATTGATTAATAAATACAATTCTTTTTCTTGATACACAAAATCATTAAATTAATTTTTTGTGTACTTTTGTTCATAATAATTAGAGCTGTCAATATGGGTTGGCCCACCCCATTTGAGCTAACCTATACAGGCTTTGAAATTTTACGGGTCAGGCTTGATAGCCCATTTTTTGTATGGGCCAGAAAATGGTCGACCCAGCCCACAAGTACGTGGGCTATGGGTTTTGCCGGGTCAATCCTCTTTTTTTAATAGTATATTTTTTATAATTTTTAAATTAAATTATAATTTAAAAATATTATCATAAATATCAACAAGACAATATTATATAGTGTTAGTGTTACTACTTGTTAATCAAATCCACAAATAAAATTATCTTTATAATATTTATTAAGTTTGATTTCAAGTAAAAGCATAAATAGCTTAATAGAAATATTAACCTAATTATTTTCCAATGATCATAATAAAACTATGACAACATTCCATAGATTACAGGCTTACGGCCTATGCAGTGATTCCCTAGAAATTTTAGGAAATTTTTATTTTATGTAGTACATATTTTATAAACATAATTTATATTTAAGTTGTAATATTTCAAACTTTTAACAAATTTAAAGTTTAGACTCTTGTTATTTTTAATACTTTATTTATTTTTTAATTAATTTTTATTTAGTCCACGGGCCGGCCCTATCCATATTTCTCAAGCCCCACAAATCGGCAGGCTTATTCAGGCCGGGCTAAAAAAACTCTTTTCTTAAATGGGTTCCAAAAATCCTAGCTCATCCCTATCAAATCACGGATTAGGCCAGACCGATCCTACGAGCCTAGCCCATATTGACGGCTCTAATAATAATAGATTTAAAGATTAAATGTCAGTGTTTATATAGTCGCATCTTGCCATAGCAATTATAAATTTCTAGACGCACATTATCAATGTAATAAGGTTTGAATGTACTAATAAGTTGCATCAAGTTACATCAAGTTATTATAATTGAAATGACAAATATATACGGTTAAATACCAATTAAGTGATAAAAATTAATTGATTCGGTGCAAAAAATGAAAATTTTATAATTGACATATATAGGACTAGGGAGTGTCATGTGTGAGTTTTTTACTTATTGATCTTTAAAAATATGTTTTGACTTTTAATCTTGTTGAAGATGCTCATTTTTTACGACAATTTAGGAGCCACAAAGTCACAATTTGAACCTAATGTTAGGAGCTTAAATTCTACACGTAACCCACTTAAGGGACACCTAATGGGATATCTGATTTTGCCATTTTTGGTATAATCTCAAATTGGAATTATTTTATTTTTTATTTTTTTAAAACTATGGTATTATTACAATCCAACATGATCTAATTTACAAATAGCCAGTAAATATATAGATCATTTATAGTTGATTATGATATATTTAAATGTACTAGTTTTTTGACACGTGCATTGCACATGATTACCAATTTCAAAAATATATGTTATAGTAAATAGTTGTTTATTTAGGCGAATATTTGAATAATAAGCTTAAAAAAACAATATTGTAGATTTTTTTGTGAATGTTCAATATGGATCGTCATATATATCTCTTATTCACGCAAATTTATGAAAAATCTTATTAGTTAAATGTAATAATGTATATATTTATTTAAATTTGATGAGGTTCAATCATATAGTTAGTCTTATCTCACTAATATTACCTAATAGACATTATTTGTTTTGTATTTTTCTTGTCATCTAACCAGATGTGTTTTGCATGTGTATTCCACGTTAAATTGTTTAGACGTCATATGAACATGTGAAGAGAACATCTACATTTTATATATTCACATATTTTCACATTTGTTATGAGATTTTTAAAAAAAAGAAGAACTCGGAACATTTTAAAATAATTATTTTTAAGTTAGAAGATCTGGTTAACTTGATAATACATTTGTGACATATATATTACTTTAATTTTAATACAAATACCTACCCAAATATAAATATATATCTGCATTAATGAAAATATTTATCTCATAAAATTAGATATTAAATAAATAATAAAAACCAAACTAATACAAACTTGAATTGACGTTCTTACAAGTCATATGAACTTTTCTTCGTCCAAAATACTGAAATATTAAGAAATAGTAAATAAGTAAAACTAAAGGGCAATATTTATATTGTAATAACTATTTTGAAGCAAACTTCCTAAGAGTCTAAATCACATAAATAGCATTGATAAATAAGTCATTCTTTTGTTTTGAGCATCAAAAACAAATCGTGACAATTCTCTAAATTTTGGAAAAAGATATTCAGAAGCATATATCTAATCACAAGAGAAATTGTTAACAAAAACAAATGAATTTAGACTACATCATGTTAACTCTGTATATTGGAACATTACATACTACTGTATATATTAAGCGAAAAAATAATTATTATATCATCAAAATTATTTTCCTCAAGTACTCGAGGTTATGGAATATACTCTCTTAGGGTAGAACGACTTACTTCATCGGAATAGTGGTACCTCATATTTTGCAAAACTTCGAACTTACTCAACGACAATAAATCACACAAAAAAATTTAAAGTGCAAGAAGAAGAAGAGTAGAAGATTAAAAAAAATTGTGGTGGAAATTTGAGAGTAAACCCCTCTATTTATAGTCAACAAAGGTATTATAAACAAATGTTTTTTGTGTCTTATCTGAAAAGTCATGACTTTTCCGAGAAGTCACAACCCTTTGGAAAAGCCACAACTTATTGAAAAAGTCACAACTCTTTGGAAAAGTCACAACTCTTTGGAAAAGTCACAACTTATTGAAAAAGTCACAACTCTTTGAAAAAGTCACAACTCATCGAAAAATCACAACTCATCTAAAAATGACAACCCTTTGAAAAAAGTCACAACTCATCGGAAAAATCACAACCTAAGTTAGGAATATTATAGTAATTTAACATTTAAGTTAGGTTTTCATGCTTTTAAGATAACATAGATAGATAGATATACATAATGCATGAGTATATAGAATTTTATATATTTCAACTATATTGATCAATAAATATTGATCACTTTGACAATGGCTTCTAAAGGCCCCCAACTTCCTTGGCTATAATCTTCATCTGAAGAATAACATTTCCAGCTTGTAGTATCGAAGTATTCCAAGGAGTATTGATCCTAACTTGACTGAAATGTTTATGGAGGATAATATATATGGTGTTCATGGCGGATGTGGTGGATGATTTTAAGTACAACTCGGTGCACTAAACATCCTGCATTCACGTTGATTACGGAGAAGCCTAATTAAATGATTTTTATGTGTTAAGCAGTACTGTAAGAAGGAATTTAGAGGTCTTTGTTGTTATCATCATTAAAAAAAATACTCTGTTATTTACTGATCCATTATTACGTTAAACAATCATCATGCATCAGCCCTAAAGCGGATTTATTGTAAGTTGTAATTACCCATTAGGCAGACAGAAAGTTGTCTTCGTAAATCGTAAATGTAAGTCAAATTTTTGGGAAAATGAAAAGCCAAAGAAAGTTGTGTTAAATGACAAACATACTCTTAATCAAGGATTAGTATTAGGCACTTGGATAGAGAGAAGGGTACAATCGTTGTTTCTCAAAAAGCACAGTAATCGTTTATTTATTAGGAATTTTAATCCTCATCAGCCGCTCAATCTACCAAAAAAAAGGTGTAGTAATTTTTTTTCTTTTAGTTTTCTTTTTGAAGTATGTCCTCTGTTTTAATGATTTCAGTAAGATGACTGATATGTGTTCTTTTTTTAATCATACAATATGTAAGAATTGGTCTTATTTTGTCAACGTTTACTATTATTTCACTTTCATATTTATAGTAGCCTTTATTTAATCTATCAATGGAAAGATCTTCATGTGTTTTCTTATAACGAATTATAAAAAAGGTTGAGTTAAACTTGTCCTGGCTCTGTTTTTTTTTTAGAATTACTCTGACTCAGCCATATAGTTTGGTGTAGGTAATTTGATTCAACAAGATATATAAGATGGGTGGAAGTGCAATTAACAGTGATGATTGCCAAATTTCTATAAATGAAGAGCGCACACTACTTCTGGTTGGACGTACAGGCGGTGGAAAAAGTGCAACAGGCAATAGTATTCTTGGAAAACAAAGGCTTTCAAATCAATGCATTGCTCTTCTTGTGTTACAACTGCTTGCCAGCTTCAAACTACTCAATTACAAGACGGAAATATACTTAACGTCATTGATACCCCTGGTGTGTATATATATAGACAAATTTCTTCGTTTCTAGGGAGATTTCTGCACTATATATAGTAGGACCGCGTTCATTTTGAACTTACTAATTCTAATTAATGCACATATGAGTCCGGCATTTTGTTTTATTGTGTAATCTGGAAATGGCAGGACTGTTTGATATTTCCCGTGATCCTGATTTTGTTATAAATGAACTTGTTAAGTGCATTGATCTGGCTAAGGATGGCATCCATGCTCTACTTTTGGTTCTGTCTGTACGAACTCGGTTTTCAAAAGAAGAACAAGCTTCTGTGAAATGCTTTCTGGACCTCTATGAGAGAAAAAATAGTGATTACATGATTGTGGTCTTTACTGGAGGAGATGAGCTTGAAGAAAATGATGTGATTTTGGATGATTACTTAGACCACTGCCCTGTGCCTTTAAAGGTTAGATTATTTGCAGATCATACTTTGTTATTTATTTGCATTTTAGCATTCTTCAAGTATCATATGTTCATAAAAAAAGTTAAAATTGCTTGCTCTGGAGTGTGAAGGTTGATGAATTATTTGTACTTCTGGTACAGGAAACTCTTGAAAAATGTGGCAATAGACTTGTACTTTTCGACAATAAGACTGAGGATCCAGTGAAGAAAGATGAACAATTGAGAAATCTTATTTCACAAGTTAATTTGGTTATGGAAAAGAATAGTGGAAAACCATATACAGAAGACCTGTTCATGGAATCAAAGGTAAGTTCGGATTCCTCTACGTCCCAAACAGCTCAAGTAGGAAATCTTGTAGTTTGTGACTGATCGAGTACCTTGTAAATATGATATTCTTGTACCCTTTCATATTAACAGGTTGAATCTAAGCTGTGGTTGATGAAGCATCTTGAAGCGGAGTTGGAAAAAGAGCGTGCAGCTCGGTTGCAAGCAGAACAAAATGCAGAAGCAGCTCTAATGAAGTTGGAAGATATGAGTTCAATGGTGACGTATGAGGAACCCCACGCAAAAAAATGGGGAATATTTCCTAACAATATGTGTCTTATTTTATGAAAAACTAATTCTTGATGCATATGTTTTTCATAAAATAAGTTGAGGAGTACCTATGTTTTTGTTTTTGGAGTTTAAAAGAATAAAACATTGTTTATGTATGAAATGAAGTTTTCAAAGCTCTCGTATTATTTTGAAGGCTTTCTAAGTAAAACAATCTTTAAAGGTTGTTTGTGCTATATTTCGAAGCTTTGACAAGTGGATTATGTTGAGTTGGGAAAATACCTAGACCTACAAATGCAGTAAAAAACTCTCGAGGCCTGTTTGGAAAGCTCAATTGTGTAATTGGATTTGGTGTAATTATATTTGGTTGGACATGTAATTATTTGGTCAACAGGTAATTTGGTGTAATTGATAGAGTGTAATTACACTCTCCATTTATGGGCATGTGAATTGCTGGTAAATTACATGGTGTAATTATAAGTTGATTACTTTGTAATTTCTTCCTTTTATTTTTGTTTTAGTTTTTTTCGTTTTAATGCATTTTTTATTTTTTTATATTATTTATATTTCATTTCCTTCTTATTCTCAACCTTTATTTCATGTGATTTCATGCAACTTTTTGCATCTTCTAAAAAAAATCATTAGTATAATTTTGTTAGTATTCTAATTTTTAAATTAAAGTAGAATTCATTGTTGAATAAAGTTATGGACTTATGTTTTCTTTTTCTTTTAAATCATATTTATGTATGTTATGTTGAAATTTGACATAAGAGCACTATGTTAAATTTTTTGTTTTGAATTTAGAACTTATCTTATATTTTCAATTTCATTTGTTTTAGGGTATTGACTCGATATTTTACATTACAAGCTAATTTTTATTTTTTTTAAGTTAGACCTAATAGATTATCTTTTTGTCAAATGTTTTATGTATTTAACTATTAGTGTAACTGAAAGTCATTAGTGTAACAGAGATTTGTGTATCTGATTAAATATTTTAAAATATATGGTATAAATATTAAAAGTGGTATTATGTATAATTTTTTAAAAGTATAGGTAAATTAAGTATATATGGTAGTAATTTTTTTAAAATTAAAGACCCATTGGGCATATATGGTAGTAAGTATGTCTAGTTATGTAGTTTTTTCATATTTATCTCGATTAGACCTACTGTCTAAACTATTTACCTGACTGTCCCCTTATTCTATTCACTGAATCATTGTTGATAACATTAGAGTATATATGTATTCTGATGATATCTATATACTCTGAAAGTATCATTCAGTAATTGAACAATTTTTTTACTGAAACATTGTCTTTTCCTCCTTGATGCCATCAGAGTATATACATACTCTAATTGTATCAAGGAGTAACTGAGTAGTGTCTTCACTGAAGCACCACTTCTTCCTCTGTGATATCAACATAGCATATAT
>JAJOOH010025493.1:0-38044 GCA_029582605.1 Solanum gracilifrons
ATCAATGAAGAAGACTAATGAGCTAAAGAGGAGAAATAATGATGAAGAGAAACAAAAGAGGAGAAATAAGAGAAGAAGGGGAGAAATTAGGGTTAAAAGGAGGAAGAAGATCGTTGGTGGGTGGTGCAGGATTCACATCAGCGACTTTAAAGCGTCTTCACGCTCTCAAACGACGTGAGATCACGTTTGGTTCCACATTAGCCAACAGTGTTTAAAAGGAACAAATTATGGGTGGTTCAATGATTCAATAGGAAAATAGCGTAGTTGAGGTATCTGAGGGGAAAAACCCAACAAGTTTAGGGATCTGTTTATGTATTTGACCAAAAAAAAATATACAAGAGATTGATAAGCCTATGGTCATAAGAAGTACACATGACATGTCAGTCTCAACGAGTAGCCGACCAATGAGAACAAAGCATAGATAAATATATGCCATTGGCAGCAAAAGATTTGAATAACATATTATTTTATGTGGGATAGAATATAAAATAAGACTGTGAAAAATTAACTATCACATAATTAAAATTGTCTTATATAAATATTTATATATTATTTTATACAAAATAGAATACTGAAAAAATTGATTAAACTATTATGGGAAAATGTACAAGTATCTCCTAGACTATGATCAAAATTTCAGAGACACACATTAACTAAACTAAGGTCTTATTACCTCCCCGAACCCAATTTTTGTAATTATTTATACCTTTTTGGCATACGTGGCCTCCGGATATCTCCCTCGCGCCTCAATTGTGTGGAGTCACGGAGTGTGCCACGTAAGACAAAAAATATATAAAATTATATTTTAAAAAATGAGTTAGGGTGTAATAGGACCTTAGTTAGTTAAGGTGTATCTCTGAAATTTCGGTCATAGTCTGAGGTACTTATACCTTATCCCACTATTTACAGATAAAAATATATTTTTAAAGTAAGTAATTTATAATAATTCTCTAGTATTAATCTCCGCATGTTAATTTATACGCAATCATCGAATGACATTTTTTGCATAACTAGTACATAAATCAAACGATCCTTTAATAACAACAACAATAACACTATATCACGTTTAATTTCACTAATAGAAATAGAAAACACTTATGCTTATATTATCAAAATACAATTTAACGGGTTGTAACAGATTATCCCACCTTAAATTACTAAAAAATTGATATGTAGAGTTACTTCTTATCATAGTTAGGATAAAATCTTACAGTAAGAAGAATTAGAGGCATATATAAAAAGAAGGAAAGATTCCAATCAAATCCACAAATTTTAATCCTAATCTTCCCACGTTGGATTTAATGTCAACTCTCTAAAAACTGACCTTTTCATTTCATACTTTTTTTAGAAATTCATTAATTTAATTTCTTTTTTGTTCTCCTATAAATTTTTTAGAGTTATTGTTCCAACATATAATTTGAAACTTTGGAGTAAAGATATTAATAAAATTCATAAACAAGATATTCAGAGAGAGATGAAGTTGGTTTGGTCTCCTGAAAAAGCATCTAAAGCTTATCTTGATACTGTTAAATCGGTAAGTCTATTATTTTTCCTTTTTTTGTTTCATGAATTCAAAATTTAGAGTTAATGAGTTCGGAAAAAATGTTATGCATGTATCTACACGTTTGAGATTTCATTTAGGTTTTGAGCACATTCATGTATAAGGACAAGTTCTTGTTCGAGTTAAGCTATTTTTTTTGTGGTTTTCTTATGTTACAACTTAATGTACCAATTAGGTTTGATTCGGAATGAATCTATTAGACATTTCATTAGGGTGTATGGTTTTTGATTCTTCTATGAGGTTTTCATTCTCGTTCTGACTCTTGAAATTACATCTAGTAGTTGTTGGAATAACGCAATCCAACCATTCACATGTTTTATTTTCCTCATTCGTTTCTCGTACCTCTATTGATTTCATGTTCTCCCATCAATAAGTTATTCCTTTTTGTTTTCTTCATATCTTTTTACTCATTTTCTCCCATTTCTCATTTCAAGCGGTTTTTTGAAAACTTGCTTCAGATATGAAACTTCGAGTATCTAGAAACACTCTTGTTATTTCAAATAAGAGGAGTCTCTAACATATTGCTTCTTCTAAAGCACCCCCACATCTTTCCTTCTGATGCAACAATCCAATCAGTTCCTTGGGTGAAAAAACATTATATGTTCTAAAACCATTACTTTTGATGTTATTTGACGTACAATAATAAAATATGGCTATTATGAATCTGCACATCGCTCATTTTTCGATCATTTTGCAGTGCGGGTTATTGCAAGAATCCACAGAAGCGGAGTTAATATCAGCCATGGCTGCAGGATGGAACGCGCAAATGATCGTAGAGACATGGTCTCGAGGTGGGGCTACATCAACCAGCATTGGCCTCTCTAACGCAATTCATCAAACAGGTGGTAGGCATATTTGCATAGTCCCAAACGAAGATACAAAAACAGAGTATAAATCAATTATGGAGAAAATCACCGGAATGTCACCGGAAATTGTCATCGATGAGGCGGAAGAAACATTGGAGTCATTAACGGGGATCGATTTTCTGGTTGTGGATTGTGAAAGAAATGATTTTTCGACGATTTTAAAGGAGGTTAAATTAGGAAACAGGGGAGCAGTTTTGGTATGTAAAAATGTGAGTTCGAGAGCTGTTTCAGATTTCAGATGGAGGAGTGTTCTTGATGAAAAATCAAAAATCGTTCGGTCGGTTTTTTTACCGGTCGGAAAAGGATTAGATATTGCTCATGTAGGGGCTGTCGCCACCGGAAAGAGTGTCTACGGTGGGAAGATGGAAAAGAAATGGATTAGAAGGTTTGATAGAGAATCTGGTGAAGAGTTTGTGATTCGGAAGTGAATTTAGGTGAACCATCAAAACCTCGACTAATTCTTCAAGTACCTGTTATCTACAGATATCGAGCAACTCTATCACCAAGACATGGTCAGATTGAAAAAAAAAAAACATAGTGGAATTCTTTTGTATTTGTTTGTTAGATTTCTTTTTCTTTTTTTGGGCATTTTTGGGTTATGTACATTAGTCATCACAAAGTTGAATATTTGGTTTGCCAGTTGGGTTTATGCTGGTGTGATTTTGTTGTATATTGTTTGATAGCATTTGAAACAAAAAGAAAAGTAGAAGATTGAATTGATGTGCCATGAAAGATTGCATTTTTTTTCTTAGCGGATAGGATATAAAAGAAAAACTTAAGCAGGGCGGAACAGGTCTGAGGTGAGAGTTGCACAAATAAAGAGTGAGGCGGGTTGAAAATAGGTCAAAATACTATGCAGGACAAGGAAAAGCGAATTGGTTTCTAGAAGTCAGCGAAATAGAGAACGTAGATATGAATTTTCTCTCAATACATTTGCCTATTCTGATGTCACGTTAAACTATGCGACCATTTCATCTAACAACTTAAGTTTTTAGATGACAGTCACACAGACAGACTTTAACATCTATAGGCAGTGATCATGATATGGTTAATCAACAAAGAGCATTTAACTTACTCTTGCTAACTCCGTGTGACTGCCAACAAGCCACTGTTGTTATTTGCGAAGTAGTATCAACACCACTAAAGGTTGTGGTGGGGCTGCAGAATATGTCTCCATCCTTAAAATGAGATCTCAGGTTCGAGACCTGAAAATGGAGTAAAGAGCATTTTAACTCCAACTTATCACTCTAATAAAAGAATAAATGATGAATATGGTGATAATGACAGCCAATCAATTCTAAGACCTTCAATGAAAGAAGGGAATACGAACTATTTTGCAGCAGGTAAGTTTAACTTCAATGTGCCTTCATCTTGCCAACCTTTTCAGAATTTCGTCGTGTTGACATACTAGTGTCCCTGTTCGGGGTACATAATTTGAACGTGCTAGACACAAAATATAACTACATAGTATGTAAAGTTTATTCAAAAGAACTGTGTAATCTGTCAACCCATATGATCTGAAAAATGCTAGAGGCTAATACACGACGTCTTTGAAACTTTCATAGTCAGTTCTGGATAAAAAGAAACAAAAAATATGTGTCCTGTCATCTAGCACATGGACCCTTTCAGCCACGTATTTGAATTACAATCAACAGCAGAAACTACAAACCAAGTTTCTTCAGTAAAATTTTGATTTCACAAACCCATCATCCGTTGAGCTTTCTTTTTATATCACGGACTTGCTTCTCATGCAAAATTATTTTCCTTCCTCCTAACAGCCCTGAAATAGTAAGAATTGGTACTATATTAAAGATACAAAAGAGTAGCGAAAAGGGAACTGCGGAGAAGAAAATGGTGAAGAGATCTTACAACTTGGAAATCTTTTTTACAAGCCCGTCAGAAGGTGGTAGCGGAGCATATGAAGCAGCATTAATTATTTCCTGTTTCAACACCAGCAGAAGTGGCTATTTAGTTTTGCTCAACAAGCATCACAGGCAATTAAGGACGACAAGCAAAAACATTCAACAGTTGATATCTGATAATAACAATGTATCCAACTGTACTGATATGTGGTTCATTGTTCTTGTTCTATCTTTAGGAGTTAGATCTACATTGAATAAAAGCACCAGCCCAACAGAATCTAATTAGAGATTTTTTATATAGCAAATCTCTTCCTTTTTGGG
This sequence comes from Solanum gracilifrons, assembly GCA_029582605.1. Taxonomy (NCBI): domain Eukaryota; kingdom Viridiplantae; phylum Streptophyta; class Magnoliopsida; order Solanales; family Solanaceae; genus Solanum; species Solanum gracilifrons. The sequence continues at coordinate 4,611 of JAJOOH010025493.1, forward strand.
TATATATAATACTACCTTTGTGGGAAAAATACACACAATAATACCTGAAATTTTCCAAGCACTTTCTGCTTTTTGGCCAAAACATCTTCAAAATTATTCCTAGAAAACAAAAAGAGCGGGATAGTATTATTGCATGGTAAAGGACAAACAAGAGAAACCAAGAAAGAATATAAACAGAGAGCAGATTTTAACTCTTGTTTTCTAGTCTTAGTTGAAGTAAGCACAAGCTCCCCATCCTTGATCCGAGTCTTTTCCTGTTCATGGCCATTAGAAAGTCATTTTCCTATTGTAAAGTGCTGAGAAGAGGACGGCTTGATTTTGGATTGGACATCCTAATATCAGAACCAGCAGATATATTTATAGTAACATCAATTGAGAAAGGAGATAGTGCCTGTGACTTCCATCTCCATTCGGATTCAGATACATATGGCTCGTTTTAAGTCATTTATAAAGCTTTAAATTCTCTGGTATTAGCATGTGGAATTATACTTATGGATGAAAAAGTAAAAAACTAATATGCTGATTTGACTAGTGGCTGACCAAGACTGTTTCAATTAGTATTAAAGAGGTACAACCAGCCAGAGGTGTGAGCGCAGAAATACTTTTATTTAATTTATCTACAACTCATTGCTCCCTCACACGCGAGCCTGATCATTTGCATTGATCAAGCACATGAAAGGTTGAAGAATTTAATTCTCAAAGTAGGAGGAGAAAATTTTGCATCGCAACACTTGATCAACCACTCACCTATCTCACCCCATTCCCCACATGAAATACATCTTGAACCACCCAATTAAACAGTATTTCTTGACAGTTGTCTATTTATCTTTTTCCTTTCATTAGAACCAAAGTTATAACTTGAGGGCTGTTTATACTTTATGGTAAGATACCTGACCCTTCCCTCTATTTACGATCTGATAGTTCACTTCAGGATGGACACTAACAATATTCCGACAATCATTATCTTTTTTTATTTCACGAAGCTAATTCTTAAGTTAAAGCTGTAGGAATAGACAAGGTCACCAAACTAACCAGATCGCTCGACCTCAGTCAATGTCTTTTAATTCAAACGTTAGAGGACCATAAAGAGTTCCGCAGTGCTGGAAGACTGGGTAGCCACATAATTATAATGTTCCATAGATGTGCTCTGACCTTGTCATATTTGTCATATCTATTCTCTCAAGTGCTTGCAAATAACAAAAGGAATAAAGGGGGCTACAACTATATTTCTGCAAACTACGTTAAGGAGTTAAAATGTAGTTATAGTCACTCAACCAGATGGCACACAATCGACACATACACAATTAAGTTTCAAAAGTTTAGTTTTTTTTTTAAAGGATTCAAAGGTCTAGTTAATTCCACTTGAACTTCCTTTTCTCAGAGTAAAATTCAAAATGCAAATATTCTAAGAAATTTTTTATAAGATAATGATGTTTTATTAAACCTACTACCAAGAAAGTACTACAAAAGTACAAAAAGGAGTTTTGCATCTTCAAAAAAAATAGCGCTCAACACATAGATTCTAAGAAACTAGTTTTATTTCCATGAACTCAATTTGAAATAAGAGAGAATGGAAATCCGGAACTAATGAAAGCAAGATGAAGAAAACGCACGACCAACCAAATTTCAAGTGACATTTCCTCAAGGGCATAATGTTAAAGATTGAAAAAAGAACTAACCATGAGCATGATCCTCTCCCTGACTCTTTCAGTCAACCAATTAGCATTTTTGACATCAAGCTTCATAATAATTTTTGTGCCAGCTGCAGATAAATACAAATGTCTTAGGGATAGCATTTATGGAAGACATATTGTTCACATGTCATGTCAAGTCGAAGAACTACCTCATCAAACAAAAAAATGTCACGTCAAAGAACTTAACAGACCTGTGTTAATACTTCTCATACGAGCTTTGCTTGCTGCAAAAGGAAAACAACTTCATTATCAATAATTACAAATTCAAAAGCCAATGTAACTTCTGAACAAATTCTTTCAGATAACTCCTTACGTGTGCTGGTATTTTGCTTCTGAGTTCCTTTCTTCCCTTTCTTCTTGATAGGCGTGTTTTTCTTAGCCTTTGTGCTTGCTACACACAATAACCAATTTTCTCAGACATATTTGCTGTCTATGTTGTCCAATATTGTAAATCAAGAAGAAATCTACCTGTATTAGTATCTTCTGTATGACTTCTAGTGTCAACATATCCCGCAAAGCTCACAGAAACATGACCTGTATGTGAAGGTAACAATGAGAAGAAGCCGGACCACTAACACTTAACATCTTTAACATCCTACATGCTGCTTTACAGTTCATCTCAAATAGAGGCCATATGGTTGCAACAATCTACTAGATAGCAATTGTATAAGTGGCACACTCAGAAATTATAGGGAGAACACATTAATGTCAAACAAGTCGCCCCACATGTACTTTCTAGTCCCCACCACCCCCACACTAAAACACCATCCTTTCGTAATCTGATTTTTAATCAAGCCAAATGATGATGAACTGAAGCCTAAACTTTCAGCTCAACATAAATCAACCTAATCAATAAGGTGTTAGGCAAGTGGATGCTGAATAGTCACATCCCTGAATCTACCAAATAGCCTTGTCATTTATCAAAGATAAGCACCCATCAACCGCTCCTGAAATTCTGCAGCACAGAACCAATGCATAATGTATAACTCATTTGAAGATAAAAGCATTGTAATAAACTTAGATTCTCAAATCCACGGAGCCTTATCAGATTTCATGTAAATAAGACGATTTTAATCTCTCAAATAGAAATAAACAATCTAGATGTTCAACTTCAGACAGATTCAAAGTATTAAGCAAGTGATGCAAAGCACCATTGTAGCAACATGCAAAAGTAGCTTAGATAAACTCATCTCCTCGCCAATACACAAGGTGTCACAAAACTCTGATTATAAATTTACTCTAAACTTACTTCTGTACTCCCTCAATCCCCAAGATATTAGGCCACTCAAACAATTAGCTTCTCGAGATTCAAACTAAATAAATTTTAAGCAATTATCTGAGAATAATTGCAACATGTAGTTATCCGAATATCTAACTTATTAATTTTAAACAAATGCATTGAACTGCTCCAACATTTCAAGCACTATTTCCCTACCCGAGATTCAAACTAAGTAAACTTTGGCTAACATTTCAAAATATATTTTTTCACCATTTTACAGCACATAATTGCAACTTATAATACTATCGGTGCAGTTTCCAAATATCAAACTTTTAGTTTTAAGAAACTGCAGTAATCTAGTCCAACTTAGCTCATTACCAAATTAGACTTGTAATAATAAACCAAAAGTGAGGAAATAGTGCTAGACATTTTGGAGCTAAATCAGACTGATTAATGCATTTTTTCAAAATATACTTCTTCGCCATTTTCAGAGTCTGGGGTCTTATCGGAAACAATCTCTCTACACCACAAAGGTAGGCCCAAGGTTTGCCGTTTGCGTACATCCTACCCTACCATACTCCACTTGTGGGATTACACCAGATATGTTGTTGTTGTTACTATTTTACAGAGAATAATTGCAACTTATAATACTTTTCGTGTAGTTTTTTTTAATATATGAGCTTTAGCTATAATCAAAATGCAGTAATCTAGCCCAATTTAGCTCCAATAACGTACAAAATCAAACTCTCATAATAATAAACTAAAATTGAGGAAATACTGCTAGACATTTTGGGAGCTAAATTAAACTGATTAATGCATTCGTTTGAAATATACTTCTTCAGCATTTTACCGAGAATAATTGCAATTTATAATACTTTTTGTGCAGTTTCTTAATCTATTAGCTTTAGTTTTAATCAAATGCAGTAATCTAGCCCAATTTAGCTCCAAAAAGGTACCAAATTAAACTCTCAATAAACTAAAAGTATCAAACAAATAGTGAATTATGGGAATATAATGTAAAATTGAGTTTGAGCTATAGAGTACTTAGTGTAATTTTCGGAATAGGTTCATTTCCGGTAGAATGAGTTCGTTCATCTGCTTGAAGAAGGTAATTGTAAACGGCCGGCAATCGTCGAGGAGCTGTTTTCTTCTCGAGGTAGCTCAAACCTGATGTCGACGCAAACCGAACGGCACCGCCGCTGAGGGTGGCGCGTGGAAAGATTGAGCGAGTGACATTGACGCTTGTTGTTGATAGCAACTTAGGATTCAACAGTTTTCCGGCGATCTTAGTTGTCTGCTTTAGGATCGCTGCCATTTTCCGGGAAGAAGAAGAAGAAGACAGTGGCCTAAACCCTAAGGGACCCAAAGTTCACTATAAATGATTTTGTTTTTTTATTTTTTCATTTTACTTTGAATATGTAATTATTATTGTAAGGTTTATAAATTTATTTATTTTTAGAGTTCAAACTAAAAATAAAATGTGTTAAAACTTTTCATTTTTCTTAATTTCTTATTTCATGTCCAATAATTACAATTCTATATTTGTAAACGCTCATTATTAACAAAAAAAAAATATGAGTATAGTTTCACAAGTGCAATTTAGAGAGGGTAGGTTGTACGCAATAGACATTACCTCTTAAGTCTTAACGCAGTTTTTAACAAATAAACATTAACATATTTAGAGTAATTCGAGAAGTGTGATATATATGTAAATCATATATCTACTTTAACACATATTACTATTCTATAATTTATTAGCACTTGTTAAAAAGAAAAATATTCAATTAGCTCAAATTTGAAATATCCAAAAATTTTAAATTCTCAAGTAATTTAAATTCGCGATGCTTAAAAGTGGAAAGCTTAATATAATGACCATCAATAAAAAATAAAAAATAAAACTTATTTATTTACCTTGGAAAAGTATCATACATTATTAAACTATTAAATTTTATATGATGAAGTAAAATTCTACTCCATAATGTTTGTGTCTCTGCAATTTCGTGTGAACATACTGAATTGTTATAAATGGAAAATAAAAAAAGGTAGTTCAGTATTTAAAGTATTTTGTATTTATGCAGCGTTGAAAAAGATAACATTACAAGAGAAATTTGATAGTCAATTTATCTTTGATATGCAAACATTCCGGATTAATCTCACAAATTGATTTTGTGACTTATATATGCAATGTATACTTGTTGGTAGGAGATGGTAATATCCCCAAAAATTTGAATTCAATATTGTGTGATTTTCGATCAATAGATTAACTTATAAATTACATCCTTGAGTGTCAAAAAATAATACAATATTAATCACACTCCATGCAAAATAAACAGTCATATAACTTGACATTCCAAAAACAAATAAAAAAATGGCAAAAAATAATACAATATCAATCACACTCCACGCAAAATAAACAGTCATATAACTTGACATTCCAAAAACAAACAAACAAAAAAATGGTAAAAAGTAATACAATATCAATCACACTCCATGCAAAATAACAAGTCATATAACTGACATTTCAAAAACAACAAAAATACGCCCACCGTGGGGCTCGAACCCACGACCACAAGGTTAAGAGCCTTGCGCTCTACCAACTGAGCTAGACGGGCTTCTTCTTTTGTAATATTGTGTTTTACTATTTGATTCTTGAAAATGCACTTCTTAGCGGATTTTGATTTTCATGACCACCATCCAGTTGTCTTAACCAACAACCTTTTTGGAATCTAAGTTAGCATGCAGTTCAACATAGTAATTAATTCGGCTTCCGATTCATCAACATTGCTAGTTAATTTTGTTTATAGAAAATAACATTTTTGAAACTCTTTATTTTGTGGTGTAGCTCAACAAATCATTCACAACATCATTCTTATTCATTTAAAGTTTGAGAATATATTAACTGTCGAGGGTGTCGCGCCCCTAATCTCTCTGATCATTGGTGTTATTTGATAAAAGTAATTAGAGATTTGATAATTATATAGTGTTTGTTGGTCCACTATTGGTATAAGCCTAGACCAAGCTTTTATGATTGTTAAAAATATGTCGTCTTATATAATTGAAGGATCAGTATGGTAACACGCTTGGAATCCCTTTCATCATCATTAACCATTTTAAGATAACACATTCAAGTCTTGAAGATGAAAAATCTATTTATACATTGTATATAGGGAACGTCTATTCAATGGGATTTGAAATTAGTCGAATTACAAATGGAGAAAGAATATAGTGATGGGCATTGTACTAATGCCATCATTTTCAAGTTTAGCGTGTCTTGCTCATTTCAACTTTCAAGCAATTGAGCAAGGAACACGCATTGCATTTCTTTTTCTTAATTAGTCTTTATTCTTCCCCCTTTAAGAAATACATTTTTCCAAAAAAGATTAAAAAAATAAAATTGAAGGTGGGAAAGGAATAATAATACATTTACTCCCTAATTTATTACAATAATTTTTTCGTTTAGTACTTGTGATGTATAACTTAACATATCTAACTTTCAATTAGTAGAAGATGCCTGTTTTTAGGCTCGAAAATTATTTATATACCGACAAATATGAAATAATAACACTAAATCTATATATCTCGTCAACAATTAAGTGGTGAAAGGGTTAATATTTACGGTAAATTGTGAATATTCATAAGCAAACATATAAAAAATGCACAATTTAATTAAATGAAAATTAAATATTATAGAAACTAAAATCAGAATTTACCAATAATGGAAGGATTTAACTATAAAGAAAATGCAAAGAGTAAAAACATATATAAACAACATTTCACGCAACGTTATTTAATTATTCCCAAATAGCTACCTCTACTATAAAGTAACCACTTTATTTGTCCCCCAAAAAAAACATATTCCTAAACTACTAAGCAATTAACTTCCATTCGTGAAAACGCTTGTTGACATACTACGATCAATGTGTAGGGTTCAATGGAATAAGAGTGATTCATTCCTATTGTAGTTAATTCAGAACTCACAACGTCTAAATTCTTAATACAGTTCATCATAGATCAATTTTAATGTGTGAGAGAGCTAGTGGTAGCGGTGTACAAAAATCGTCATCTCTCCCCACGACGTTGAGTCATCGGAGGAATAAGACCGTGCCACGACGAACATTATTAAAGCAACATAGGGCAAGAAAAAGTATTGAAGGATGGAAATCTGAGCCTTGTCTTTGGAGAGATATTAATGGAGTTGGAGGTGAAAATGAAGATGATCGTCATCGTCATCCACGGGATGTGACGACGACGTCGTTGGAGGTGCTTTTCCGGCCACAAACTTGTTCGGATTTATTTTTCTCTTCGGATTATCTTAATGTTCCTTCTCCAAAGAGTACTCAGGTAAGTAACATTATTGGTTTTTTTGTTTCTTAAGGTGATTGAGAATGTGTATTAATTACTATTGTTAAGAGGATCACGTTGTGTTGAAATGAATAAGATCTTTCCACTCTTAACTAAAACACCTTGATTCCAAGCCATAGGAAATGAAAAAAAAAAAAAACAAATAGCAAGTTAATGCGTCATATGCAATATAAATTTAGATTAGTCATATTAGTTGGAGTGTTGGACCATGCTATGTCATATTATACACAATTTTATGTATATTTATGTAAGAAGTTATTTTTAGGACTTTATATATATTGTGGAAGTGATTTCTAAATTCCATGACTTGTTGTAGGAGTACAAGAAGAAGGATGCAAAAGTTGTGGTTAATGTGACAGTTGAGGGAACTCCTGGACCAATTAAAACCATGGTCAAGTTGGGATCAAATGTTGAAGAGACCATAAGACTTGTCCTAAATAAATATAAAGAAGAAGGTCGAAGTCCTCATCTTGATGATTCTTCATCATTCAAGTTGTACACTTCTCACTTTAGTCTTGAGAGTAAGTTCTAACAAATATTTCAAATTTTTCGAGTTTAAATTATATATGTCGTCATTTTTTTTCTTCCACCAAAGGTATAACTCTTTGATAGACATGTTAATTTAGCCTCTAGCGGTAAATAAATATCCCAATTTTGAAAATTCATATTTACACATTTTAACTTGATGTAAGTTGGCTCGTAAATACACTCATCCTATATAACATTTTGCGTGAGTTATATCGCATCCTACATGGCATTTCACACGTGTTTACATGGCCAAATTTAAACCAAGTTAAGATGTTCATTCTTAAAATTGATTGTTTTTTCATATTATACATTGGAAGCTATGGATCAGGTTCAGTTGAACTCGTAGCCAAAAGGCTACATCATCCCCTAATGAAAGTTGTTTTTGTATGACTATATGTCACAAATTCGACCTATGAAAGAATGCAATTAAAATATGATATCTATATCACACCATTTGAAGTATACATACCTTTTTTCGAACCTTGATTGAAAGTGAAATAATTTTCTTATGTTTTATTAATTATAGGCTTGAATAATTCAGATGTGATTGGAGATGTGGGAAGTAGAAGCTTTCACCTTCGCAAGAGTAATAGTAACAATGGAAATAATTCGATGGAATTAAATTCCAATCCATTTCTTGCTCTGAAGATCAACAAATTCATAAAAGGAACAAGCAATATTTGGAAACTCCTTAGTTGTATACATTGTTTTGAATAATCGCCACAGGTAAGACGCGGATTTAAAATTTAAAATTTATGATTCTAATATTTATTATTATATCAAATAGAGATGGAATCAATATTTTCAGCTTATAAATTCTGAGCACATTCATTATGTTGTATGTATCAAACCATAATGAATAATAAATCAATGTATATTTCATTAACTGTATAATTATGACAAGGAGTAATTAATGAGATAATTTTATAGCTTGTTTGGATGTTTGCTACCTGTTGTATTGGATCGTGTTGCTAATTTAAATATAATAAAAATTTATTGTTAGTTAAATTTTATTGTACAATATCATTGTATAAATGAAAAGTCCAAATGTAAAGATGATTTGTTATTTTTTTTTTCTTCTCATTTAATCTTTATTTATCATCTCATTATCATTTATCTTAAACAACAATAACAACATAGTAATATATTCTCACAAGTGAGATATGAAAAGGGTAGAAACCCAGACTTCATCTCTACCAAATGAAGATAAAAAGATTATTTTTGAAAAAAATTAGACTCCTCTAACGCATAACTAAGAAATGGTTGAAAATACAACAATAAATACGACATGATAAATAATAAAGAAAGTGTAACATAACATTTAGAGTAAAATAATATAAAAAATGAAGCACGTGAAACATTCAAATAGTAATCATAATAATAATAAAAAAAAGAAACTACGAGAACAATGCAAATACTATCGATATGCAAGAGAAATTGATATAATAAATTTACCCCACAATTTACTATTTTTTGGAGAATTATGTAACGAAAGAAAATAATAAAAATGATTTCATCAAAATAATACAATACAACACAATATAATATAACACGTTATGAAACGATTGGTAACAACTAACAATTATTCAAATAATAAGTTGTTACTTTCAACAAAGTGTATTATGCTATTTTTACTAACTCAAATTATAAGAACAACATATCTAATGTATTTCTTTAAATGAAATCGAAAAGGTTATTGTATATACCATCTTTCCCCTATTTTATAAATAAAGATAGAAATATTATTTTCGATAGACTCTTTATCCAAGTAAACTAGCTCGAATTTCTCCTATTTGATCTAATTAAGTCGAAGAATTTTTATTATTATTATTATAAAATGATTAATAAATTATTTTTTTACAAATGGTATGGTATAATATTTATTTTTTGACATTCCTACCCGTACCCAGATCAACAAACACCTTTACTCCCGGAACTATTGACTCCGACACCGGCCCAGAATTTCACCTCCGATAAACAAACCGGTGGCGCAATACGCAGCCGGCGTACCGATCAACGATCAAGGATCTTCAATCTTATCGTGCGCCAGTAGGCTAAAATGGGAGATATGCTGATATGGCTACTCTTCTTCTTCATAGTCGTAGCTATACTTGTTATGGTTATTTTCCAGGTCAATTTCTTTTAAAACCCCCAAATTCAACATTTTTTCTCCATTATAATACTTTTTTTGGCTGCTTTGGAGCAATTATTTTTCCTTCTAGCAGTGATTATTGGAGATTTATGATTAGTGGTGTATGAACTCGGTTGAGAACCATAAGGTGTCAGATTTAAATTTCAGTAGAGACAAACTAAAATACTCTTCCTATTTGTTCTAGTTTTGGGTATAAAGTTACTTGATATCTGTGCTGGTGGAAGGTGGTACCTTTTTTTTTCTTCATTATACTCCCTCCATCCCAATTTATGTTATGGTGTTTGATTGAGTGCGAAGTTTAAGAATGCAATGTATACTTTGAATTTGTGATCTAATATGAGCTATAGGTATGTATGTGGAATGGAAAGTTTATAGTCAAATTGTTTCTAAATATAGAAAAATATCATTTTTTTTATTGATTAAATATGAAAGAATGTCAGGTAAATTAGGATGGAGAGAGTAGTTCTTTTTTGTTGTTTTAGAGAAATATTTCTTTTCCTTCTAGCAACGATTATTGGCGATTTATGGTTAGCTTACTTCTATTAATTACTAAAGATGTCACCTAGTAAGTGAGGGTGGGGTGGTAGGGATGGGGGTTATGGGGGTGGGGTGAAGATTAGGTGTGTTGGATGGTGGACATGACACAATCAATGTGGAAAGTCAGTTGTATAACTTGGTTTCCCAGAGAAATTATTTTGACCAACCGAACATTGGGAAATTGGAAAACATTTTCTGGATTGAGGTCTAGTCAATTGGTTAACTAATTTGAGCTCCTGTAGGTTATAAGTCTTATGATTCAATAGTGTGAAGGTTTTGAGAGTATCTTGTTGCAATGCTCCATAGAACTAGGTCTTGGAATTACAGTTATTCTTAAGTTGTCTGCTATGGTATGTACAAGAGTTAGATGTTCTTCAACTATTCGTGGCACGGTACCGTATGGTTGTGCCTATGTTTTTGTTGGGGATAATATGCAGAAATTTCTGTGACGTATTTGGGAGTTTCTTCAATAGAATGTAAGAATATTCTGGTGTCTAGTTTCAAGGGAAAGATATCTGCATGTTTGTAATTGACTTTTCTCGTAATCTTCAGATGCTCTGAATGATGTTTTTGTTTGGAAGTCTATTCGACTATAACTTAACTAGAACTACTGCGAAGTCTAGGTTTTTCTGTTTATTATCATCAATGAAGACGTTTTTCTGTTTATGAAATGAAGTCTGAGATTTTGAAATTCATTGCAGCTCATCTCCTTAACTGATCTAGAGTTTGACTATATCAATCCTTACGAAACTGCATCTCGTATAAACAAAGTTGTTTTACCTGAGTTCATCACGCAAGGAGTTTTGTGCTTCCTCTACCTGGTTACAGGGCATTGGGCTATGTCGCTTTACTGCGTTCCATATCTATACTACAATGTCAATTTGTAAGTTCTCTTTTCATCTAGTGCAATAATGAAGTTTCGTTTTGCTCACTTTTAGGTCTGCTTGTCTATGAAAGAAAATTAATGCATTTATGTAAAAAAAAAATACTGAGACGGCATGAATCATTATAAGTAAATATCATGTCGATCTTAACATTTCTTTCAGGCTTAAAATATGTTAGAGACGATTTAGGTCATGATCCTCCATTGATGCACATTCTGTGTTACTGTATGCAGTATTACTCACTCCGTGTCATTTTATGTGTCACTATTTCCTGATCAGTTGGTTCTTAAAAGAAACATCCTATATTTGGAACATTTCAACTTTGAACTTCCCATTTTACCCTTCGTAACATGTTTTTATAGGTATCGAAGTCTCATGGCATGTTTAGATACCGCAAGTTCCAAAAGTCCTTGCTTCTTTCATAACACCATGCCAGTAAAACTACGCCACATAAATTGAGAGACGATTTAGATCATAAAGTGCTTTTTATCATTATTTTGCATCGAATGAAATGTAAACTAAACACGCTATGTTTCCTTTACTGATTGTTGATGGTTTTCGTGTATCCTCATTTGTCAATTATTCCTTGGGTTGGAGGTCAGATCAAGATATTTATTTGCCAGTTTTGCTTAGACAAAAACTTTTTTAGGCGTTGTGTTAGTACTAAATTTTGCGTTCAATGGACTTTTCTGTCTCTTTTTCCACTTGCAATCTACTTGTCTCGTACTGTCTCTAGATGGGTATGTTACTGTAGTTCCTTGAGATAAAGATGTTTAGTCCGTGCATTGATTTTAGCAAACCTGGGTCATAATATATCGAGCTTGTCCAATCTCAAGTTCAATCAAGATTGTGTGCACTGGGGCAGGCTCAACTGTAGCATATCTACTGCAGTTCTAGGAGGTTCAATTACTCAACCTATGTACTGCATTAAAACTTTTGCTAATGCTGGGATGACTCTTGAACTCCAATAGTCTTATTTTCTCTTGATACACTACTAAAAACCAGGTCTTAACTCCTTACTCTTTGATTGACATGTTGAAGCCTTATCTCTGCTAATGATGCTCAAGAGGAGATCACTGAGTTGAGAAAACTTGGGCTCTACAGAATAAATTAAAGTTACATTGGATTTTATTACCTTTGACAGAGTTTATATGGAACAAATGCTTACAGTTTTCTTGCTGATAGACTGCTTGAGCTAGGGTAGTTGAATATAAGTGTTGGAAATTGTTTAATATATATGCAATCAATTCATATATAAAAACCAAAGATGTGTATCTGTCAAGTTTAAGACCAAACTGTTGATCCATTAGAGAAATAAATTCAGACTAGATTTGAGTTGAAGAAAACTCTACTTTGCCTTGAACTGAGCAAAAATGAATTGATGTACGGTCTTAGTATATTCAATGTACTTGAATACTGGACCCTGAAGACGGTGTGATTTTGAATATGGGAAGAGAGGAAGCAGCAACAACATATAGTGGGGTCTGAGAAGAGTAGTGTGTACACAACTTTACCCCTACCTTGAGAAGGTAGAGAAGTTGTTTCAGATAGACCCTCAACTCAAGTAAAGCACATCAAAAATCAAGTATGTAAAAAATATACTAGTGAAAAGAATAGTAAAAAACAACAAATAATGGGAAGAGAGGAAGCAAATTTACATTATTAAGATTGAGAGACAAGTCAAAAACAAAGGTCTTACAACACCTTCAAATTGTTGGACCCCCACTCCCAACAAGAACATATTGCTTTTCCTTTTCTAATTGCTAACTAGTTGAAATTTTCTCCATTTATTGATGGTTTACGGCAAATGGAAGTTTTTGAACCACCAAGTGGTTATATACTATGGCTCACCACCAAGGCTTATAATCTAGTGGTATTGATGGGAGTCTTCCACACAATAAGTGACGGTTTTATTTTATCTCCTCTCTCTCTCTTCCCCTTCGTAATGGGAGAAAAAACATTAAAAAAAAGAACAAATACTATGCTGCAGTAGGGCAAGGAAAGGTAAAAATGATGGAAAGTATTGGCAGTATTCTATGTGCTAATAAACCCAATAGTTTGTAGTGTTGCTGTAAAACTCTTGATCTATGAAGTCAACTTGGCATTCGTCCTTAAAATAAAAGGAAATCTATGCAGAGTTCTTCCATTTGCAACTATGACAGTGGCCTTCTATAGACATATTTTTTCTGAGAAAGGACCTTGTATAGAAATCTTGACATTAGGCGGGTTCTCACTGGCTTGAACCTGTACTTGGTACAAAAGTAATCAACATAAAGCTTGTATTTTTTTCATTATGCTATGATAAATGTACTCAAAAAAAGAAGAAGATTACATCATGCTGATTTTCTTTGGGGAAGGAATTCTTCCTTTGAATAATTCGATAATTGCATTTAAGATTTTTTATTACTTGTGTTCGTGTATTAGTTGCCAGAATTATTTTGGCTTGTGCTTGCTGACTGACCTATGTTGCTTGGACTTTCTAAATATGTTGACTCGGCCTTCGGATCCTCCAAAATTGTATTACTTTTGGAGGATAACAATGGGTATACGTAGACCTTACCTCTACCTTGTGTGAAGATCCACACACACCCATTGATATTTTTATGAGCGCGAGCAACATTGCAACTGACTCTATCGGATACAGTTGATCATTTCATAAATGTCATCTGAACTCTTCTTGCTTTTTTAGGTACATGCAAAGACGGCACCTTATAGATGTTACTGAGATTTTTAATATGCTCAGTTGGGAAAAGAAACAGAGGATTTTCAAACTTGCCCACATCATAATTCTTCTCGTCATCTCATTATTTTGGTAAGTTACTGTGTGTAAGCTCTTTGATTGTTAAAGCCTATGTCGCTTAGACTCTTTAAAAATCTTGACTAGTGTATGTCGGGATCCTCCAAGATTAGTGCATTTTTGGAGGATTCGATATGGCGAGACATTATTTTTGTAGAGTCCGAGCAACATAGGTTAAAGCACTTCAAGCAAGACACTACTGGCTAACTCAATATTTTTTTCCTTTCTATAGGGTGATTTATTCTGCCTTGGAGGATGACGAGTTCAATTTATAGCTCTAAATCCCCTCTTTCGACGAAGTATTTATCACCATCAACTGTGGCAAATCTACTTCAATTTTTTTGTACAAGTTGGCTTGTCCTCCTAGTTCATTTTTCTTGCAAGTTTTAGGGTTAACTAATGATAGATTAGGCAGCAGATTCCTCATCTTGTTTTTATCATTTGAAGCTTATCTTTAATCCCGTCGTGTATACAACTTTTGGGTAACAATAGTTTTTTTTCCAGAATCCATAGGTTGTATTAAAGTTTTGATCGGTTAATAACATGGTAATTGTCCCTGTCAGTACCGAAAGTGATAATAAATGTGGAAATGTTGTCAATGTACGAATTTTCACCTTGTGGGGTGCAAGTAACTCCATTGACTTTATCTTGTGGTCTTTTAGTGAGCGGAGTAGTAATGCTGTAAGAATTGTTATTGTAGTGAATAGTAACTCGAAAATTATATGCAATGAATAAATAAATTAATAATAGAGATTGTTATGTGAGGATTGCTAAGTATGTCTTGAGATACTTTAATCTATTTATTACAAATTATCATCCTTGTTTCATATTCCATTTTTTCATAAATTAAAATCTAGATTTCTACTTAACTTGTGTGAGTCCTAGAAAAATGAAAAGTATTCGGGATTTTCGACTTGCACAATATTATTCTAGGACAAAAGCAACAACATCCCAAATATAATTCGGCCAATGGAGTCTGGGAAGGGTGATATGTATGCAAACCTTACCCCTACCTTATAGAGATAGATAGACTGTTTTCGATAGATCCTCTGCTCCAAGACAAAATCAACACCACAATAGAAGATGCACTATTTTCTTTCAAAGATGCACAAGAAGAGGCTTGTGTGAACTAAGAGAAACCAAAAGATTTTGAAGATCATTTTCAAACAAACAGTATAGACAAAGATCATTTAATAAACTTAACAGTATATAATCATCGACGATTGATCAACAAAACAATCGACTCCAAATTGCTTCACAAATAAACTGCAAAAAATCTAAACTCTTACAAATGAACACATATACTAGAGCTATGTCATGGTTCCTCTTCATTTGCTCTTTCAGCTGCTTCTATCTCCGAATCAAGTTTGTTTATTAGCTGCTCACTTACATGTTTCGCAACAGATATCATGTCAAGTATGATGCTAGGGTCCAACCCTGCACCTCCTCGTTTAGTCAATCCACATATTAGTCCACGTCTATTAACAGAAATAGAAACAGCCGAGCTCATTAGGGATTCCTCCTCTGAAGTTGCATCGACAATGTAGTGCCTTCCAACCTGCAATTATTGAAGGGAAAATGTCCATGGTGCATGTAAGTACCAGTCGCGTAAAATGGATTCTGATTAATAGGGTTGGGTTACCTTTGTCAAAGTAACTATGACAGGTACTCCACTGGTGTCGAATTGCAAAAATTCTTCATCACTAACATCCACATCTGCGTGCTCGTCTGATGAAGCAGCTTCACGAAACTGAACTCTCGGAATGCCTGTATTGCTCAGAGCTGCCTGGAAGAACATCAGTCGTTGCTGCTTAGAATGTTTCAATTAAATATGATTTCTTTCTATTGTACCATCTTAGATAGCAAAATGATTAGTCAGAAGATGGGGAATAATGCTTTCGTGTTGCATTCTTGAGTATCAATGCATCTCTTAAACAGTCCAAGCAAGTTTCACCCTTCCTTTTCCTTGCTAGTACATGATGAGGAAACGTTGTTAGAATGTACCTTGATTGCAGCACCTAGAGCATCCAGCAGATTTCCATCCGAGCTAATGACAAGGCAATCGACATACAGATCCCAGCATACTTTTCCTTCTTTGATCAGGAGAGACGCCGGATCAATTCCAGCCCCTGCAAAATGAAACACACCACAAGATTATCAACTCGAGAGATGCATACGTGCAACATTTACACCAATAACTGGAAACAATTCCAGTAGCAGAAACGTGGATTAAGTAAGACAGAAGTGTGGATTTTCCTCTCGAATACCTGCTCCACTTTTACCACCCAAGAGACTTCGCTCAAGTGCTGTCGAGAGCTCTGTCGACAATTCCTTACCTCCCCTGCCCTGCATAAATCAACAAAAACGAAACTGATAACTGATAAAATACTAACATAGGTATGTCATAAGAAGAGCTTAACAGTACGACTTTTATGTTCGGAATAAGAAAGGTTATTGCCAAATATAAAAAATTGAGGAACTTAGGTTGGTGTTTGAACCAAATTTTCTAACAAAACTATGAAACAGATAAACGAAAACTCAGAAGTAAAATTAATCCATGTACACACCTCAAATGATGGCTCTGCTGTGGGACTGCACTCTACGTAAATAAAAACCTTTCCTTGGTCAGGATGAGATAAAGTTGGTTTTCCAAGTTCCGCCTGCAATAAGAATTGAATAGGCCAAATTAGTACAACTTCCATGACAAAATTGCACAGCAATTATTGAAGTAAATCATGATAGCATCATTAAATCAAAAATAAAAGGTAGAAACGTGTTTCAACGCCTAGATCATTACAGTACCTTGACACTGGCAATAACATCAGTCGCCCCCAACTTGACTTTTGCAGATCCATTTGCCTTGTAAGAAGCAATAAAGTTTAATATTGAGCTTGAGTTGTAGCAAAAGAAACACTTGAGGGCGGAAATTTTACTATCTATATAACAGAACATAATACTACCTGAGGAATTACACCTGTTTCCACATAAATTGGCCGATAAGTTAGCCGTTTTCTACCATCATTGCGCAGATCCTGGGCAATACCACCCTTAATAAAGTTCCTTTCTCCAACAGATAGCCCTACCATCTCTGTAAGTGAATGAAATCATACATAATCACTCCTTAGAACAGTTCATAATCTTGGCATAAGGATTGGAGTAAATGATATGAAGTTTATGACTTTTATCCCTAGTAAGGAAACTCAAATATAATGGTAAATATTTTATGTTCATGCTCTCCCTTTTCCTATTCATATAAAGAAGTTTTGAAAAATAAATTACTTCCTCCATTCCAAAAAGAGCATTGGAGGTCAGTGTACTCTGACAAGGCACCTAATTTTTTTTGCGTGAATTCAAATATAAAATTTACATACTTAGAAGCTATAAGAGAAGTTCTTCCTCTCCAAATTTGTTTGGCAATAACTTAACAAAAAAGGAAGAACTTTTGACATATATACATTAACAAATTCTCATTTTTAGAGTAAGAGAAGGAAACCGAAAATAATCAAGTAACAACAAACCCAATGTAATAATTGTAATTTCACAAGTCAGGTCTGGGGAGGATATTGTGTACGCAGACCTTACCTCTACATTCAGAAGGTAGAGAGGTTGTTTGCGCTTTTCAATTGAATATCTAGAGAAACTTAAGCAAATAAATTACTCTGAGAAAATGAAAAATAGTTAAAACTGAGCTTTCACTTAAATCCAGCACCATCAAACAAAACTCGGAAGAAACTAAAGCTATTAAAGAAGCCATCTCTTTTTAGCAGAAACTCACTGAACAGTTTTCTAGCTTGGTAGGGTTTTGGGGTTTACAAATTCGCTTTTGGCGACTGGAAAAGATGGAGACAGCTATTATTTACAAGTTTGATTTGAGCTGCCAGAAAATATGGAGAGCAAAGCGTTTTGCAGTAGCCGGAGAATCGTGAACTTTCGCCGGAGAAGAAACGGTAATTTGAAGAATAATCTTATTTTGGGTTCTCAATTAATGGCTCACAATTCGATAAAAAATAAAAAAGAGTGCCTTTGGGCCTACATTTTTTGAGACCCACTGGGCCGTGAATCTTCATTTGCACTTTTATTTTGACCCTACAACTACTTTTTCTCATGACATAAATTATAGGAAAAACTACCTAACAACACACTTACATCACTATCATATATACTATATTTATCTCTAGTTCAAAATAATTACACATATTATCATTTTAAATATTTATACCATATATTTCAAAAGATTTATTAAGATACACAAATCTCTTAAATATAGTATTGAATAATTATCTTAAATTTAAACTCCTTAATTAATGCTCATTAACAAATTAAATTTTTTTTATTCCCATCTGTCGCCGATCGTTCCCCACCCCCATGTCCAGCAGCCCACTTTCTTTCTTCTTCTTCTCCTTCTTTAATTTATATCTTCATTTATTCAATACATATTTGCATGTTCAAAGCAGTATTTTACATATAGATTTGTTTTTATTGTTTTATTATTCTCATGTATCTTGATTTAGTATCTGAGTTAAAATTCATAATGTTCTTAAGTTCAATTTAAAAAAGTTTTACAAATTAGGTTTTATATTTTTTGATTTTGTTGTTTCTCAAACACTTTAATGGCTGACCATTCTCAAAATCGGACGATTCTGGTTAAAGGTACTACACATCAACAATATTATACTAAATCATACAACTTTTATTTGTTTATTTTTACTCATTATTTCTCATTGCAGGGACTGACTCTTCATCTATCAACATTCAAGCCGAGAAAATATCTAAGTATAGGAACAACCCAATCAAGATGGAAGAATTATACCAAGTTTTAAGTAACAGAACAAATACACCATTAGAAATACAACAATGTTGGATACAAATCATGAGTACATGTATCTAGTTAAGAGTTCTTAAGATTATATGTATCTATGAGGAAAAAATTTAGATGCTAAATAGAATGGATCGAGTACCTATCCTCATACATACAAATTAACTTGGCTTGACATGAAGGACACAATACACGGATACAACAAGACATTTGTGCTTTTGGACACCTTTTTTTGATTCAATGTTCCAAGAAGTTCTGGAAAACTCTCTCGTTTTGTAAATTTCTGTTTACCAATAGATGGTAGACAACAAACAGGATTCAGCATTATTCTTGTTTCTCGCTTGAGAAATGAATATGATATATTACAGTTTATTGTCAACCTTCC
Organism: Solanum gracilifrons; assembly: GCA_029582605.1. Classification (NCBI taxonomy): domain Eukaryota; kingdom Viridiplantae; phylum Streptophyta; class Magnoliopsida; order Solanales; family Solanaceae; genus Solanum; species Solanum gracilifrons. The sequence goes on from JAJOOH010025493.1 coordinate 23,985, forward strand.
ACTACTGAAGTGCACAGCTGGAAGACAAATAGATTGGACTCTGTAAGGGTAGGTTTCACGAGTAAAATAATAGATTTGCAGCGTTCAATATTTATTTGATTGCTTTGACCACTGCACTAATATCAACTTAAGTTGCAATTGTCATTGCTTATCTTCTTATCAATCAACTTATAAATAAAAAATCAGAGACATACCGAAATAACGAGAATAAAAAGAACTATTGAAAACAATTGATAGTAGAAGAAGAAAATGAAAAAAAGGCATGAAGCAGAAGAAGCAGAGAAGAGAAGGGCCACACATCAAAAGAACAAAAAGTCATTATAAAAGAAAACGAAGTAAGAAGCAACTCAGCAGATACAAAGATACAGAAAAATAGAAGAGCCATTGCAAGCTAGAAAAATAAGATGAAGAAGAAAACAACAAAGAGAGGAGTCTGAGTACAAATGTAGCGAAAGGCCCGGTTTTATGATACACGGATATAAGTCCTACTACACAGGTACTAAAACACCACACTTTTCTCCTCCTTTTACTTTCTCTTTTCATCTCTAAAGTTACATTCAAAGCAGTGACTGGTTCTTGCTTGGATCAATTTATGACTTACAGTGTCTCTTCCAAATTGCTTCATTTCACATTATTAGAATTGTAAACCATCGTTTCGCATTGCTCCGGCACTTTAAGCAATGGAGCAACACTGTGAATAATACTAATTCTAAAGAAGACAAAAATGAGCAAGTTCAATAAAGTCAGAGGCAGTGGCGGAACCAAAAATTATATTAAGGGCGTCGAAGAATAATGGTGTGGCTGTCAAAATAAAACAAAAAATTATTGTGCTATTTGGGGTTCGAACCCAGAAATCCTTCATTCAAATGGACACATATTACCACTACGCCAGACACATGCCAAGGGTGTCCAACTTTAAATATATATCTTTTAAATGTAGAATTCGACATATATATAAAACGTAATTTTCCGACGAAGGGTATCCAGTTGGACACCCTGGGGTAGAGGACACAAGATGAAATGCAAATTTTGTTCTAAGAAAGCTTAAAATATATTGGCTCAACGTTAGGTAGACTATTTCTAAACTATTCCTTCTGAAAAAATAAATAAGAAACATTCTTTGAAACATCAATGGAGAGATCAAGCAGAAATGCAAAAAAAGAAAGCAAAGCTTAATGCTCAACACTTGGTGCTCCAATACATTTCTAGTTGCTTCGTTCATCACTCTGAAGTGAATAGTAAGTAGTTCTCCGACATCAGTTCAAGCATGTAGCTTCTATTTCCAGGTATTCTATTAGGGGATGGCTAGTTGATCAGCCTTGGAAAGGCAAAGCTCGAAAGTTCGCTTATGATCCTATTGCTCTTACAGTCTTACTCCTTGTCCTTCCTGTGTTGGTACAAGACAGAGCACCAAGTTTTGGCCTCATAAGTGCAGCTAGCTGAACTAAAAGGGGTTTTGTCAAAAATTATGCTGTTCTTATTAGTAAAAACATGGTGCACAACTTGCTTAGCTCACTGGTAGTGGACTTCAATATTATTTTTTTTGGGTTATATCATATAAATGAAATGAAAAGGTGTAATTTTTATCGAAAACAAAAAGAAAGTGTAATCTACAGACAAAACCATCTTACGTGGAACAAGCAGTTATATATTCAAGTGGAATACGGCGACGAAAGGTTTTTGGCCACATACATCTCTAATGTATACCCATTACACTACATCCTTAAAGGATCACTAAACAATGAACATCCTTCAAGTTATAAAACTAACAGGATCCTACAAAATCACATAAAAGGGCAGGTGACATTCCTAAAAAAATTACAAGCTTTGCAACTCCATTCCAAATACACTGATTCTTAAATGTTATTCCTTCATCAATAAAGCGACCAAACGAGCATCACAGAAATGAATTTGATCTATTGTACATTCTCAAAAATTCATCATTTTCCCGATAACAGTGGTGTCCATGCTAGCTTGGGCACACTTTGACTAATTCCAAACAAGTTAATCATGGTGTCCAGGGATTCACACCCTATCAAAAAAATCATATTTTGTCCTACAAATAGCTCAGTAATCATATTCCTAAGCACTCATATAAGAGGATTATGCAAATTCAGAAAATAGCAACAAAAATAACTCCAAAACCCATCAATGGATAACAAATAACAAGAATACAATAGAAAATAATATCTTTCTATATTTAGTAAGTTTTCCAATTTCAACCTTTGCAAGTTTTAAGACCACAAAATTTAAAAATCTCTCCTATATTCCATAAACTCCGTATCCAATCAAACTAAATTGGGACAGAGGGAGTATTAGATTAAAAATCTATCAATAAAATTGTAATTTTGGGTGCTAACAAAATACAAAGCGTAAGCAACTCATCCAAGTTTAAGAGTTCAAAATCAAGTTTACCTCAAAAAAATATGCTTTAAAATTCTCTGAAAACAGTTCAAAAACAATGGGGGAAACAGAGGGGTTTCGTAAAATTACAGAGAGAGTAAAAAGAAAAAGGAATACATACAATTCGATTCCGTTCACTGTTTCAAGATTTTGAGAGTGGTGGCTGCTGTTTGGCGATGCGTCGCTTTTTTTTTTCTTAATTTTTTTCTGCACACGGATATTGCTGGACGAAGAAATGCTAATGGGTCTAGGTGGGCCAATATTATGGGCTTTTGTATTATGGGCTCTTTTAACTACTCAATTTTTTTCATGAATTTTCCTCGGGGAACTTTTACAAATAGCCACTAGAATAAACTTAATTATGCTTTATAACTATAGTTTGTATATTTACGGATTGTAGCTATAATTTAACCTGTCTCGTTTGTATAATTCACAGGTTTGTATAATTCGCGGATACATTTGTATAATTTAGTTATTTTTGTATAAACTCGAAATAACGAATTTAAACAATTACAAACATCAGAAGTGTAAACAGTTATAAAAATTATATTATACAAATTCTGAATTATACAAACGTGTATTTTATACAAAACTAAAAAGTTGAGTCACATAATTATAGCTAAAAATAGGTTGCAAATTGTAATTAAGGCAAACTATAGCTATGTTAACTAATTAACTAATATATGTTTGCTTATACGCGTAATTTTTCCATTTTCCTCGTCGTTAATTTTTGTCTCTCAAATTGATAGTCTTTATTCAAAATAATTACTCTACTTTGTCAGAAATAAATTGTGTATCACTTCTTCTATTCCATAATAAATAAATTTTGAATCTTTTTTTATTGTAGAAAATTCAAGATAAATGCTTGAATTCTTTTTTCACATATGTTTTTCCGTTTAATGAAGTTTTACATTTTAAGAAACAACTATTTTTATTTTTAAGAATAACTTGGGAATAAACAAAAAGGTAATAGTGAAAAATATAGTTTAAATTATGTTCTTGAATGTTTTTCTTCTTAATGAATGTACATTGCCTCACAAATGAAATGTAGGAAGTATTTTAATTTGCATCCAACAAGTGTAGCTTTATTGGTTCTTAAAACGAACTTATTCTTTCATCGATATAAATTTTATAGGAACTAAATTATATCGTATAACACATTACTTCAATTTTGTGTTGCGACCATTTTTTATTTTATTTTTGCTACTTAACAAATTGAAAGGCAAGGGCTATTTTCTATTTCTTATTCGTAAATTTAAAAAGTCTTAAATATTATTATTTCTCTCTTCTTTTTTTTTTGGTGATAAAATGTGAAATATTACCATACCAAACAAATATTACACCCTCTAGTATTTTCAGCCACCTTCTAGGAAGGGTACCTCATAACCACTAGCTAGATCTCGAGAAAACAAACATCTAATTACATAAGTTGCAAAATCAACCTTTGACATCAATGAGCTCTCTTTGTACTTTGTAACATGTATACTCTCTCACGTATTTTCTTCTATATTTGTGTAATCGCATATTTTGGTCGTACACTCTTGTGCTTAAATTTTTTTAAATTTATTGACTACAACATGTAGTAGATCATTATCCCCCATATTGTTGCTACTATCTCCTTTTGGAAGTGCTTCCACCTTCTTCTCTTGATCCATTGAAGTGTGCAACACACACATTTACATTGTATTTCTATCCCTAGCCACCTATTCAATTTGCTCCTGACTTCGTATACATATCGACATTCTGCAAACAGGTGTCTTTTCTTAGTCCTCCTCACATAAGCAACATTGTTTTGTATCAATGAAAATGTTTAGGTGTACTAACCTTTCCTTTCTTGTTATGCCAACCAGACTACTTAGATAGCATTACTGCACTCCAAATAGATGGATGGAAGGGCATTTTTAATCTAATAGGTGGAAGAAGAGTATTTTTGAGTCATTTCCAAACGTTAAGGACATTTTTGACCCTTTTCCCAAGAAAAAAAGTCAAACCAAACCCAAACTAAACCGACATAATATATATATAAAATTTTATTTTATTTATAGATAAAAAAATTTATTTGTAATCTACTTTGTTAATATATTTTTAGTTAGTTTATAGTTTTCAATGTTTATATATTTTATTTCAAATTTGGGCTTGTAAAATTTGTAAATATTTTATTTTGTATTAAGATCCGAAGTTACAATTATATTATTATAATTTTTCAAATTCGAAGTTAACAATTTACTTTGTGAATATTTTGTTTTGTATTCAGTTTGCCTGTAGCATTTAATCTTATTAATTTAACATAATGAATGTTGATATTTCAAAAAAAATATTTTGTATTCGTGTGAATTTTACAAAATTTCAAAAATTTCTATTCATTTAACATTTTTTAAGTTTAGCTTATCACAGAGATAAATGAAAACATATTTGATCTCTTTTTCAAATACTGTATAGTTGTAAAAAACTAAAAAAACCGACTAAAGCCGAAACCGAAAAAACTGACTTTATGTGATTTAATTTGATTTTTAAATTTAATAAACCGACATAATTGATTTAGATTTTTTTTTAATGAAAAACCAAACCAAACAGACCTATGTACACCCCTACTTATAATATACAAACCATTTAGCTATATGCCTATGGATTTGTTCTTAAGCCATGTACAGACCACCATCTGTCACACTATGAAGATGATCAAATCCAAATCTTCCGCTTCAATTGAGAAGAGACGATATAGGAGAAAATAAATTTGGTCCGAAAAACATATCAATCAATCGTTCATGGGAGGGGTTTGATTTTCCTGTAGGTAATTATAATAGTTCACACACATTCCATGAGGAGAAGATGATCAATTTACCTTGGTTCTAACTTAACATAAATCCTGATGAAGTTCATTTCTGAAACCAATTATACATCTACAACAAAAACTAGTTCGGATTACTAGACATACCTCAACAGGAAAATGACATGCTCGAGGACACGAGGTTGACAAACAAGTTAAACAACAAATGGATGTGAGAATCAAGGATCAATCAAATAAGAACGGACGGACTCCTATGCAGGCAACGTTATGTTGATGTCAGCTGTCTTACTTCTTGACTCAGTTGCCAACGATGATGACCAGTTAATCGAGGAAGCGGGCATAGTAGGTTTTGCTGAAGACTGATTATATGGTTCTTCAATATCTGGACTAGATAGAGGAACAACAGCAGCTGTTATAGGCTCCAATTTGTTTTTCTTCGTCTTTTGTTCATGTTGATTTCCAGCAAGGAAGCTCCCCACAACAATCTGATTCACAACAAAAGAAAAAACAAATGTTAATTTAGCCGGAGAATTGTCGTCAAAGTATTTCGTATTTGTTCCGAATAAAGGTCCAAATCTACCCCTCTACCATATGGAATATCTTAATGTTACACCATGTTATACTATGGAACCATTGTGTGATTACACTGAATATGTTGTTTGTTCGTATACTTTGTTTGTTGTTGTCCATATACTTTGGAACCAATCATACCATGTAGGTAGCAACTTGTCTTGAATTTGCCCGGAGCTCAAGTGTGAAATCGGTGGGTTCCACGAGTCAACATATTTCGGGAAAAAGGTTAAGATTCATCCCTTAACTTTGTCACGAATTTTACTGCTTCATATTTGTCAAAAGAGGTTAATTTTTGCTCACCGACTGTGGAAAAGAACCTCAACCATACGAAATATCTTAATTTTTCTATTTGATATACTTTAAGATCATTCATATCTTTACTATTAGCAAATTGTCTCGTATTCTCCTACCTCAGGTATAACGGAGGATAATTTTAAATCATTATGGATGAATTTACTGAAGTATTTTGACACATGGAATCCAATTTACTGAAGTATTTTGACACGTGGAATCCGCCAAGTCCATACTGGAGACCCGTCAAGTCAAGGGCAAATATGATACGATTTGCTAACAACAAATATATGAATGACCACAGAATATAACGGAGGATAAGTCGAACAACAGGGTAAAATTGAACCTTTTTTTCTGTTTTGAAAACAACTATTCCATAATTTCGGGTGGATAACTTAGGAAAGAGAGTAGATGACATGCTACGACGGCCGACGGGTCAAACTACACTAAACGTGTGAAATCAGAGGATATAAGTAAAAAATTATCGCCAAAATATGCACAATGTTTCCTTCAAACAACCATAGAAGAAACAATACCTGGACAGGACCGGCAGCAACTAGTAGACCCGCAACTCCACCTCCAACAACACGTCCATCAGGGCTTGCTAGAGAAACGCTCATTCCTCCGGATCTGTTTCTCATTCCTCCTGTCTCGGATGGCATAAATGATCCAGTCAATGACAGTATCTCAAACCTCCCCTGCAGGAACAACAGAAGGAGGAAGGTTATGCACAAATGTCAACCAGATAAATATGCGCAAAGACAACGCCTTTCATCAATTTCCATATAGGAAGGAAGGTGCAATCCCGGTATTACAATTCTTGCATTATAAAACCCTGCATAATTTTGTTTCTGAACTAAACGACCCCTTAAAGTAAAGTAGATAAAGGCTTCTACATAACCATAGTCAATAGATGAAGTTCCCACTTGATAGACTTGTACACTTACTATTGTCTATATAGACTAAACCCCATAACAAGACAAGGATAATAAATTTTACAATATCTGGAATTTAATGATTTAGTCTAATTTGACTTGGGACTACTTGAAGATACATGTTGAATTTCCAACAAACGCGAAGAGAATTGTTGAAGATCATTCACGTTTAAACCTCCGAAGAAGAGGTAAAGATGCCACTGAACAGTATGAATGATAAGATTAACCATAATATGAAAGAATAACTAGCTGCAGCACCTCATACGTCAATGTGCCACCAGAAGAGTCTGGTTGACGCAGTGTAACACTTGAAATTACACCGTTTGCTGAAAGAATGCATATTGCTCGAGGCCCTTGTTGAGAGAATGATATAATCTTCATGGTGACATCCTAAAAAGAAAACCAAAATAACGATAATGAAGTTCAATATATAATAGTCCTAAAACATGCATGTATACGGTTGCCACTTGCCATGAGAAATTAATCCGAGAAAAATGACTAATTAATTATTGAGAATTCGAGATGTACTAGCAAGTGAAACAATTGACGATGAATTGCACATCATATTTGAGTACTGTATGAAAAAAAGAAATTCATGCAGTACGTATACTGAATGAGAGAAAGGGCTATATGTGTGATTAACAAGACACGTTACGCGAAGCACCAAACTAACAAAGTTCCAATGAAAATCACATACTTAGGCTAACAAATTTACCTCTCCAGTATTAACGGTGATAATATGGGGCGTAAAATTAGCACCAACGGAGCATGAGACCCATTCACCTACAGAAAAAATTCAAACATTAAATCACCTTCAAACACGCTTACACACCTGTAACTAAAATGCTCATTGATATTTAAGAATAGTTTTCCACCCTCCAGGAAAATATATAGGATAAAAAACAAAGCTCAATTAATTATATCATGAAGTTCAAGTTTTGTTGAAATTTTAGCGACTTTGTACGTATATATCTACAATCCGGATCAGATGTTGGATTCAATTGAACTTATTGATTAAATGTTACACACACGCCTCGACTTTCATAAATAAAGGATAAGGTTGTATATAATAGACCCAATATGGTCCAACCCTCTTAGACCCCAAGCATAGCTGGAGCTTAGTTCATTGGACTAACACACAATGATGGGATCAATTGAACCCATTCATTATATGCTACAATGTGATTCGACCGTTCACTAAGTCAACACATAACTAGAGCTTAGTGCACTGAACTAAGAGAACACCGCAATTTTTTTTCTTTTTTTATATAGTTCAAGAGCATATGCACGTACAAGCAAACGGCTACATCAACCACTAAATAAGCAGTAAAAAAGTTCAAATATTTACCTGAATTTTCAACATCCATCTTAGGCATATTAGGCTTAATTAGGTCGGATTTTCCCCATTATACGTTTGAAATTATGAGTTCAAAAATTAATATTTGTTGAAAAATTAGTGACTTTTTACACATATATGACCTGCATCGAAACGTTGCGTACAATTGAACACATAGATTATATGCTACATACGTGTCAACTTACATGAATTCAAGCTAAGACAACAGACTCAACGTGGTTCACCGGACCGGCGGACCCTACACATAACAAGAGCTTAGTGACTAACTAACCCAACTGACTAGATTTACCCCTATTATACATTTGAAATTATGCATTCAAACTTTAATATTCATTTGAAATATTAGTGATTTTTTACACGCACGTAAATATGACCTGCATCGAAACGTTGCATTCAATTGAAACCATAGATTATATGTGTGTCTACTTGCATGAAACTCAATATAGTCCAACCAGTCGGACCCAAAACATGAGATAATGGCGAAACTAGGAATTTTGTTTAAAATGTTCAAAAATTTAATATATATCTTTAAAAAGAATAGTTTTTAACATATCTGTATAATATATATTTTTGATGAAGTCTATGTAGCTACATAATAACCCGAGCTATTAATCCACCACTAAATAAACATTATAGAAAAGTTCACATCTTTACCTGATTTTTCCCATTATACATGTGAAATTATGAGTTCAGAAATTAATATTTGTTGAAATTATGGTGACATTTTACACACATGTGCACCGTGCGCGTGCACACACACACATATATGACATGCATCAAAACGTTGCATTCAATTGAACCCATAGATTGTATACTACATACGCGTCTACTTGCATGAATGCAGGCTAAAACTACATACAATAAACTCAAATGTGGTTCAATCCTCTACCGGATCCTACACATAACGCAACGGCAAAGTCGGGAATTTTTGCTAAGGGTGTTCAAAATATTAATATATATCTCTATAATAAAGTAGTTTTTGACCTATATGTATAATATATATTTTTTCATGAAGTCTGCGTAGCTATGCCACAACCCGAGATATCAATCCATCACTAACTAAACATTAGAAAAAGTTTAAATCTTTACCTGATTGATCTGCCAAAATCCATTTTAACATTTCTTCTTGGTACTAATAATAAATTGTATAGTTTTTTCAGGATTCCTATTATACATTTGAAATTATGAGTTTAGAATTTAATATTTATTGAAATTTTAGTGATATTCTACACACACGTGCGGCATGCGTGCGCGCACACATGTATATATGACCCGCATCAAAATGTTGCGTTCAATTGAACCCCCATAGATTATATACTTCATATGCATCTACTTGCATAAATACAAGCTAAGATTGTATACAATAAACTCAATGTGGTTCGACCCTTCACCGAACCCTATACATGATGCGACAGCAAAGCTAGGAAATTTGGCTAAGGTTATTCAAAAATTTAATTTATATATCTAAAAAAAAGTAGTTTTTGACCTATATGTCTAATCAGAGACAATGACTTACTTCTGAATTTTATAACAATGATTTCAATGATTTCAAGTGTTAATAACTGGGTTCTAAATTTAATATTTGTACATATATATAATATATTTTTTCGATGAAATCTATGTAGCTACGCCACTAACAACATAACAGTAGTTTAGTACATCGAGATAGTTTACACACACGCGGCATGCACACAGACACGTGTACATGACCTACATCGAAACGTTACATTCGATTGAACCCAAAATGGATTATATGCTACATACGCGTCCACTTATATGAATGCAGGCTAAGACTGCATACAATAAACTCAATGTGGTCTGAGATTGTTAAAAAATTCAATTTATATATATATATATATAAAAGTAGTTTTTGACCTATATATGTATAATCAAAGGCGAAGTCAGAATTTTAATTTTATGGATTCTGAATTTTATAACGACAATTTCAAATGTTAATAACTTGGTTTTAAACTTAATATTTGTACATATTTAATAAATTTCTTAATAGAAATACACTAGTTTAGCAAAAGTTACTAGGTTTCTAACTCCGCCCATGTATAATATTATATTTTTTCGATGAACTCGATGTAGCTACTCCACTAACAACATAACGGAAGTTCATTACATCACGATGGGTTTCTAGCTCCGCCCCTATGTATAATGTAACTTTTTCGATGAAGTCTATGTAGTTACTCCACTAACAACATAACGAGAGCTTACTACAACGAGATGGGCTTCTAGCTCCGCCCCTATGTATAATGTAACTTTTTCGATGAAGCCTATGTAGTTACTCCACTAACAACATAACGGAAGCTTACTACATCGAGATATGTTTCTATCTCCGCCCCTATGTATAATATAACTTTTTCGATGAAGTCTATGTAGTTACTCCACTAACAACATAACGGAAGCTTACTACATCAAGATGGGTTTCTAGCTCGGCCCTTGGGTACAATATTTCTTTTCTCGATGAAATGTATATAGTTACGCCACTAACAACACAAAGTAAACATAACGGGAGCTTAATACACCAAAATATTAATCTACCACTAACTAAACATTTTTAAAAACAGAAAAGTTAAAATCTTTACCTGAATTTTCAACCTCCAACTTAGGCATATGAGGCTTACTAACTAATCCGACCGGCCGGATTTTCCCCCGTTTCTCCGATGAGAAATCAATCACCGGCGACGACACAGGAGCCGCCGAGGAAATCGGCTTCGGCGAAAGCGCCGCCGCCGTAGACGGTACAGCAACTCCATCTGGTCCATATTTTCTTGGTCTTCCTCTCTTCTTCTTCACTAACGCCAGTGCTCCGGCACCGGTGACCGGAGTTGGTGCAATAGTCATTATTTGAGGTGCTGATCCAGAAACTTGACTGGGATTTTCAGTGGTCCTAGGTGCCACATGGTAATCTGATGGTGCATCTGATCCCACCACTGTTACTCCACTCATACTCATATTTAATTTTTTTTCAAAAAAAAAAAATCACCAAGAAAATCAACAAATTAAAAAAATCACCTTTTTATTCAAAAACCCATCATTTTTTCTAAAGTGAACAGCAAAAAGACTAAAAAACAAGAACTTAGAACTCAAAATAACCAAAAATGAAAAATGAAGATTAAATATTTATTAAATCTTACCAGCTAAAAAAGAAATACAGAAGGATTAAACTGGAAAAAAGATGAAGCTGTTCATTTTTTTCAACTTTGAGGAAGAAAAGAAAAAAACAGAGCAAAACAGGGGAAAAAATTACTAATTTTTAGCTATTTTTGAGAAATAATGAGTGAGATTAAAAGAAAAAAAGATTGAATTTTTAGCTAAAATAAGTGATGAGAAATTGTGAAAAATGGAGTTTTTGTAGAGTGAAAAGAAAAGGGTAATTTGGATTTTGCTTATTTTCCTAACTTTCTTCAGATTGTCTGAATCGTAATTGAAGGAAATAATAATAATAATAATAATAATGACAAGAAAAAAAGAATTATTAAATATTAGGTAATTAATTAATTAATTATGGAAAGCAGGAAAATTATGTGTTATGGTTAAGAAAATATTTGGAGTCCGGTGAAAAAAAAAAATTGAAATTTTAAAAATTAAAAAAAAATTAAAAAGCTTGTAGTTGGGAAAAGTGAAATTAGGTTGCCAAGGCATGAAGACAACCATTTTCTCTCTCTCTCCTTTTTAAAAAAATAATAAATAAAAATTTAAGGAAAAAATAATGAAGTACATACCCAACAATTTGTATTTTTATATCAAAAGATAATATATTATTTCCCATCCATTGTTGCTTTATTATTTATTTAATAAGGCTTTGTTTTTAATGGTTAAGCAAATACAAACAAAATGTATGAATACAAAGAAATATGTTATATAGTATTTTTGATTGAGATGATTTTGGCACATGTAAAAAGGAGGAATACATATACATAAGTGAGGAGATACGAAAGGTTGGCGAGTGATAGATTTGAAGAAGAATCGAGAAATAATTGATAAATATGATTAGAGAGAGCATGACACATATTTAACTTAACATATCGAAAATATGATATCAAATTGGAGAACATAGAGATCAACGTTTAATATTAGATGATTAGTTGATAATTAGATATTTACAAGAGTTCTAGTCTAGAGAATCAAATTGTTCACTTATTGAGTTATTGTATTATCATTGTTACACTACATTATTCTATTTTTTAAAATTGTATTATTAATATATACTATTTCTTTTACTTTAACTATCTTTACTCTTTTTATTGTTATATTTCTCTTTATCTAATATTTTTGTTATACTAGCCTTTTATGTCTTGCATTTCTTTAAAATTTGTTCAAAAAATGATTTTCTTTTTTAGTTAAGGATCAATCAGTAATATTATTTTTATTCGCAAAGATAAAGGTAAAATTTGTGTATTTCTTATTATTTTTTTCAAATTTCATTTATAAGATTATACGAAATATGTTATTGTTGTATTTTTCTTTTAAAAATAAGTGTGATTTAACTTGTGAATAGTAAAGAAGAAAAAGTAAAAAGAAGAGAATTTCTCAATAACAATTTTTTTAAAAAATAAATAAATTACACAAACAAACTTTTTTTGAAAAGCAATTATGCTAAAAGTCTAAAAAATATTTCAATTGTTTTTTTTATTGTTTAAAAATTCTTAGAACAAACACATTTTTATTTCTTACTACTTTTATTATAAAAAAAATTCAAATTAAGGAAAAAATATATTTTTAAAATTCCATTATATATATATATATTGTAATTTGCCTTTTTTTTCCTTTCTTGTGAATTATTTATATCTTTTTTCCACTTCTTATTTTTTTCTGGATTTATTTTCCATTTCTGGTTAATGCTAATCCTTCTTTACTGCTTACTTACATCACTAATGTACAATTTTCAGAGTGCACGTAGTAATACATCATTATAATTTCTTTATTTTTTATTCAACTTTATTCTTTCTGGGTAGGAAGTTATTTTTATTTTATTTTATTTTCATATTTTCCTTTTAACTATTTAAGTAGCTAAGTGTAAGCTGTTACATATGAGAGGAGAGAAAGTTATAAGAAATTATAAGAGGATTTTAAGTAAAATTATAATTTTAAATGTAATATCTGAAGAAAGTATTTTACGAGAAAAATCTAGAAATAAGTGAATTTCTTACCTATTTTTTTTTGTGTTTGATATGTAAGTAAAAAATATTATTTTAAATTAATACTTTGTATATAATTTAGACAAATATTATAGAATGCGTGAGCAGGAGGTAGGGGTGTGGAGTGGTGGGGATTAGAGTTGTGAAACTAAAGATTAAGTGTGTCGGAAGGTGTAGATGACACAATTAATATAAAATGTGATCACTTGTTGAATTTGTTTTATTTAATTACGATTAAGTTATATATGTTTTCTCACTTTACTTTTTTTTAAATGAATCTTGGGTCAAATTTAATCTCGAAAGCTGATTTGCGGTGGGAGAATTAAAATCCATATACAAAGACTAATTATTTCTTCTTTTTTTTCCAATATATGACTCTTCAACAAATTTCATTTACTAAAATTAAATTATTTGAGTTCGTATTTTTAACGCATGATATAATTAGGGGTGTTCACGGGTTGGTTTGGATCGGTTATTGGTCAAAACCAAAACCAAACCAACTTAATCGATTTTAAAATTATCAAAACCAAACCAAACCAAATATAATATACATTTATCGGTTTGGT